>LPNX011199983.1:0-64953 GCA_001517045.1 Pseudotsuga menziesii
TACAATTCCATTCCTAACCGATCACAAAGTATGAATCAACTGAATAACAAACTTGGGCCTAACAGCTTCCACGTCTTCGCCTCAACAGCTCCACATCTTCGCTCAACAGCTCCATGCCTTTGCACCATCATCTCCATGTCTTTGCCCCGTCATCTCTTCGGTTACATGACACCTGTTCTTAGGAGGGAATGATATAATTTGTTTTCCCAAACCTCTCGACAGCTTTCCACTGCTCCGAACTTGGGGTGTCGCACTCCATCATCTCTCGGATGGTCACCTCGAGCTCCATATATGTTTCATAATATTTCTTGGGTAACCTGGCTCTGATGACGGTGAACTTCTGTAAGACTTTGAAATCTTCCGCTAATATGTCCACAATAGTTTTCCCTGACAGGCTTTTTTCCAAGCTATTAAATTTCGAGTGATCCATGCGAGCCCGGACAAGCAGCTGATGATAATGTTTCGGTGAGCGCAACCGACCTTCTTTGTCCCAAAAAGACGGCAATCCGTCTTCGAACAACTCTCTAAACTCCTGTCTGAACTCTTTGACTTGCACGACCAACTCATCGGACTTGTCTTGGACAGTCTTCATCAACTGGTGCTTTTGGATGATCTTCTTCGCATACAGCACTATTGAGATTCAGTCTTTTATGCCCATGTCGTGCAGCTTTTGGTACGATAGTGAGTTCAGGAAATTTAATGTATTTTGGGCTGTGGAGAGGGGTCTTCTCGCCATGTGTTCATTCACGAGCTTCAGTTTTTGCTGAGCCAACTCTGTCACTGTACACAAATCATCAATAAAACTCAAGTAATGTTGGAACTTATTAATCTCTATAGTAAGGGTATCCCAAATAATATGCTTCGCCCCTTGAAGGGGGACCTTCCCAATGCATTTTTTCTTTAGCTCCTCGAGCTTATTCTGCAATTGATTCTTTTCCTGCAAGATCTGTCTTTTGCTTTTACTCGTTTTGATTAATTTTGCCTTTACCTTTTCACTCTCAGTCGTCAACTCTCAGATTTCCTCGTCTTTTAAACTTACCTGGGACATGGACACCAACAGGTCATCAGCAGAGAAGTTATCCAGTGGTTTGTCTATTTTCACAATGGAGAGATCCTCATCAGTGGGGGTTTGACTCATCAGCTCCTCCTTGATTTCCTTCTCGTCATTTTGGTCCTTTTTCAACACGGATATTTGGGACAGCAGTTCCTCCCTTTCGACCTCCCATCTGCATTTTTCCTCCTGTAGCTCGACGGCCTTCCCTTTGTATTTCATCATTTCCTGATGGATTTTCTTCTTTTCTTCTTGCAAGGCCATCAATTCAGCCGATTGGACGTGTTTTGAACCGGGGATCTTTAGTTTCTTCTTGAGGACCTGTAGAGCATTGTCTTTCTCCTCTAACAACTTCTTGACATCCTGGGTACTGTCAGAGCTAGCGATGTCCGTTTGCATTTTTCTGATTTGAACAGCATTGGCTTTGTTCTCGACCTTTTCGTGCTTCAGTTGAACTTCCAACTTGTCTACCAACACTTGCAACTTACTTATCCTCATCATGGCCTGCAACAGGTCTGAATATAGAATGTCGCTGGTTTGCTTATGCAACTAAATCTTGTCTGGAGTACTGATTTTGTCCAGATGGATTTCTATCTCAGACATTTTCTTATCATTCACAATGGCCATTTTGAAAGTATTTTTCTCAGCATCCCTAGCAGGAACTAGGGATGTTTTAGAACTATACAGGTTCCTTACCTTATGGAGCAGATTTCATGTTTCCTCCATGGATTGCTTCCTCTTTTCTAGGTAGCTTGTCTTGAGCTCTTCTTTTGATTTAAACAAGGGACCGGATTCTGGGCTGTTAACGTCACCTTCTGAACCTTTAAAAGAAAACTGACTGACCTATACGGTCTTGATGGGGACCAAGGCAACCTTTTTGGAAACACTGGGCATCTCTTCGTCCACCATATCACCTCCTTCGACCAGCTTCTCCTTCTTACGGGACGTCTCTTCGTCCACTTCCATATTCTTGGCCTCTGCCAAACTCCTCTTGACCGCAACACTGACACCCTATGTAATTTGGATATCTGAACGAGATGCAGGATGTGTCTCTGTCTCAGTTTTGGACTCATCAGTGAACTGCAGCAAATTAGCTATTTCAGCTAACCCTTCAATAGCTTGATGCTCAAACGGTTTGTTTTTGTTTGCTTGCTTTCTCAATGATATCACCTGGTGGGGGTCATAGTTCATATTTACATCCTTTACGAAATCCATATTCTCCATCAATCTCTCTATACATGCCAGGGCACCTTTGCCTTTAAAAATGAAAGGGCCGACTTTAAATGGAAATTTAATATTCAAAGATTTTCTGAAAGCACCGAAATGCTCCTCCTCTGATAACAACCTTTGCCTCATAAACTCTAGAGCAAAAATCCTTGGGTTCAAAAAGGAAGGCAACCTATCAGGCTGACCTGTAAAGCCATACACTCTCAAAACAGTATAATCTCTATACAGAAATTAGTCTCCCACCCGCCCCTCAGGTGAAGACTGCATCAAACATTTCATTTCATCAAGGACCCGGGGCAATTCTTGATCAAACAGCATCCTGTATATTTCGGACATGATCGAATTGGAAAATTCGATCAGGTTGATTTGCTTTGGCAAATCAGAAGAGGATAGAGTACTTATGAACTTCAATTCTGTAACATTAGAACATAATAACATGTTAAGAAAGTGTGTTTGAAGCCTAAAAAACTGGACCTTGGGAAATTCAGTCAACTGGAGGTGGATCGCTTCGGCCAGATATTCGTCTAAATTAAGCACAGGAACTGACTGGGACTCGGGACTTAAAGAATTTACTTTTAGCAGGAAACCAAGGATAACATCACCTATATGAAAATCGTCATCTAGACCTAACACTTGACAAACCAAAGACATTACCCACTGCACTTCAGTTCTAAAAATGTGCAAGGGGTAGGGCAAGGTAAGGCCTTCAAGGGACTGACCTTCCTTTAGGATACTTGACAGGAATCGAGAGCGAGCGTCATCGTTGCAACTTTTAAAAAACTCGGCAAGGACAGACTCATTTACAGACACACGGTTCACAGGGTAACTTTCGGGTAAACTAAGATTTTCCCTAATGGCCGAAGCATCAATTTTACATAGTATCTTCGACACGGACCGACTCACAATGACTCTCTGAGAGGGAGAATAATTTACTGCGCACCATTCGGCAAATTCAGGGAAGTGGAGGGTTTGCTCTAGGGAAAAAAAGTACAAAAAAGACTTGCATACATTCAGAACGTCATTCCCTTGCGAGAAACATGACCACAACCTCTCTTTGCTTCCTAACACACTTCCTGTAGACAAGAAAGGATCGCAGACACCCCTGTGTCTATCTACCAAGAATTCTTCTCTTTCATCCGGGACCCGACCAGACACAGAGGCTTCGCCCTGTTGATCCATTTATTAATTTATAATGATAATTGAGCGAAGGAATTATAGGATTAAGGTCCTACCTGGCTCACTGTGGAGGCATGTGTTCGGAATGCGCCTGGTGCTGACAACTGGAAGCGCCCAAATCGACAGTTCCTTTTCACCGGGTCCCAAGAAATAAAATAATCGCTGGAGAGGTCAATTTTGCCTTTATAGGACACCCCCAATTAGACACGTGGGAAGCATTTGTTTTCGCAACCGCTACTTATTTCTAACAGTCGTGCATCTTTCTCCTCCGGGTTCATTTTCGACCGTTGATCTCTTTTGTGCAAATTCCTGGCCTTCGGATCGTACACCACGTGTGATTTTCCACCAGACATCTTGGTGCTAAGCACCGTGCAAGTCTCCATTCCGGGGTCGCTCGTGACCGTCGATGTGACATACTTCCACCCTTCACCGTTGGATCAAACGCCACATCCCACATTCCGCTGAGCCGTCTGACTTTATCTACCGTGCAACTCTGGGTCCCGGAAACATCTACAGCCGTCGATCTGATCTTCCTTTACAGGCGGGCCGTTGGATCATGTGGCGCCCATCCAATTCCACTGGGCTCCTTCAATTTATCCGTCGAGCAACTTTGATCAGCGGAATTGCTCCCAGCCGTTGATGCGATATCCCTTCAACTATGCACCGTCGGATCTTTAGTCGCGTACCCAATTCCGCTGGGTACTCCGGGATTATCCGCCGTGCTAGTTCGACCTCCAGGATCATTGTTAGCCGTTGATCTATTACCCTCCGATCTCCAACCGTTGGATCGGGCAGCATATAATGAGTTCCGCCGGGTGGCTCAAAGGTTATCCCGCGTGCATGTTCATCTCCCGAAAACCAAAATAGCCGTCGATCCACGCCGTCTTTAATCCTTGGTCGTCAGATTTACCTCCACACATCCCTTCCGCTGGAAGCGTTGGTGTTTATCCGCCGCGCAGGTTCCGGCTGCGAAATCAATCCCAACCGCCGATGTGATCCGATTCCGTCCCTCCATCGTCGGATCGAGAGGAATATATGTGATTCCGCCAACTCCCATTTCTTTAACTAACTTGCACTTTCTCCCGGCGGATTGGTTATGAACCACAGATCATCGCCGAATCAAATTGTAACCCTTGATTTGTGCAGGCGGCTAAAGGCCCGAACTTCTGCTATCTTCCTCGCATGTTTTGAAAGGTGGAGGGAGTATTAGCCATGGATTGGCTCCTTCTTTCGATCACAGCCTAGGATTTTTGTTAACTTGGCTGCTCTTTTAGACCATCACGTCACCTTTGTATCATATCTTTAAACCAAAGTATTTAAACAACACAATCTTATCCCCCCCATGATCTTATATTGCTTTTGTTCAATATAGGTGCTAACAGGAGGGTCGTGAAATGGTGTCCTTGGGTGGTGTAGTTCATGGAAAGCTGAGTGAGGGATTTTTTGGGTTAACAGATTTCCCCCTAATGTGTGAGGGCAGGATCTCATCTTATGGCCAACGTACATCATAGGATTTGCTACGTAGAGGTGGTGCTTCCGGGGCCGGGGTATGGTGGATTTTGGTTTTTGTATTAATATGGTTCCCATCAATGGGTGAGATACAATAATGTGTGACATGTATATGGATGAGGCAGGAATCCCCATGCTCATGACAATGTCAAAATAATAAATTGATCTATGCTCTAAAATACAAGAGTTGATCATATACAACTGATGATACAATAATGGTTGCCTCAATGTGAGGCTGAATACAATGTTGATCCGATACATTGGACCTATGGCATTCTCATGGAATGCTATATCTTCATGACTGATGGTGTGCTAGATCTGGAATGGTACATAGCTATATGGACTCACTGATTGAGATTTAGAGTATCTGTGGTACAAGTATAATGCATCAATCGTAAAGGTATATCGAAGCAATGTTGGGGCTTCTGAACACTGTCTCCAACGCAACCTGGAAATCACAGGGGACATAAACTGTTTAGGTCCCTCAAGTAGGCTCATCAATGTGCTAGAGTCAGGTGACATCTGGGGTATTAAACCAAGTATTGTGCAGACCAAACCCTGTACGAATCTCAACGATGCGATAATGTAGTTGGAGTCGAGCACGTGAGAAACAACCATCTCGAGAGGCACTAAGGACTCCTCTCAAGTGGTCCAAGGAACTCATCAATGAGGTTAATGAAACCAGGATACAGGGACCTATGGGTCTCTCCTCTGGAATATGTGTGCTATCGTCGACAGAGGGAGACCTGCCCCTAGTCAAGGCAATGGTGTTTCCTTGACCAGAAGCGTGAGGGAGATAACCGAAAGGTGTGAGACAATCTACGGACTGACCCACTGAATGGGGGGGGGTGGAGGGAAAGAATTGAATAGGAGTAAGGGGAGTGTGGTATACTCAAAATACCTTTGTTTAGAATATGACGACAGGGTGGACCAGGTAGAAAATGAAACTTGACTCATGGGAATGGGATCATAGTTGTAATACCAGGAATGTCGCTGCAGATGGGAAATGCTTGGAGGAGGTAGATGCTTTTGATATTGATGGGATCCAAGGAGGACACATTGCAGAGTAATCTAAACAAAGGCAACCCAATGTGTGAATGCTTCCAAATTGTTTTCTGTGGGGTGGTGTCTAGAGACACCATTATGGTACGATCTTGTGGATTTTTGGCAAGCCCAAGAAGGTAAATGCTCGATGGTGCTTTCAGTTTTAGAGAGTCTAAAAGCACAAAGAAAACTCTAGTGGGGGATCTTTTTTGTTGGTAGTCTCCTGTGCCCGAAAAAGGATGAAAGTATACATAGGAGAGCTCGCCCATCCTGTAGGGGATGAGAGAATTCTTTACCATTGGTAGTCCAATCAGGCCGAAAAAGGTTAAACCTATACTGATTGGACGGTCATTCAGATACTTTTACGATCATGAACGAAACCAAGTTTGCTCGGAAATATTTTCTTGATGCAACCGATTACGGTGGCACAGGCAGTGCCCCATGTTGAGATGGTGGACAGTGGTCCAAAGATCATCCACGTAGTATGGACGGAGCAGAAGGCTCTCAAACATACCAATACATGCGCAGGATAGATTGCAGCAGAGGCTCGCGAGTCGATGCAACAGAGGAATGCAAATTGAAGTGGCTCTCGAACAGAGGTTAGGAGAGTGTGTGTGTGTGTGTTGCAGTGGACAAAATTGACTACATGTGATGTGAGTGCAAGTTCGAGGGTAGTTCTATACCAAATACATGCAAGAAAAATAAATCATTTTGTGGACAATGGTCCAGAGATCCGCGTAAGGTACGGTGAATGGGGAAGACAACTATGTGTTAAAATACAAAATAAAAGTAAAAATGGCATTCCTTAACAGGCGATGGACTGAGAACCTGCATGAGTAGTGGTAGGAAAGTGTGATGCAAGTATAGGTCCGTAGATACTTGTATCACCATGATGTGGTTCGTAAATCGAGGTAACTTCCAAGAAGCGGTCCCAAAATTTGTTTGTTAAACATGAGACAATGGTCTCATAAGGAGATAGAAATTTGGGCCCGAAGGTGTGAGGGGTGTCTTGAACAGGTTCCGAGTGACTTTGAATTAGCAGCTGATCGTGCTACCCCTAACTTGTGTTAAAAAACATTGAAAAACAAGAAATTGAAAAGACTACTCTATAAGGGACTTATAATGGTTATATCAGGAATAGACTCTCTTGAGGTGGAGCCCGTTGCACGGATTCTTCAAGAGTCGACCATCTGAGTTAGTGAAGAGGTATGCCCCCTTGCCAAGACGAAGGTCATTGGCAAGGAGGGATGACAGAATTTGGTCTTTTATGGAAAGAACCGATTCCACACTATGGTTTAAAGGGAATGAGGTAAAACCAGAGGCGGTATTACAGATCTATCCGTTATCACTTAAGTGGTGTCGGGATAGATCAGGTGGATATTCCACGGCTGAAGGGAGACTGGTGCTAGAGATCATGTAAATGCTATTGCAATGTGGTTTTTGTGGCCTTGCCCCCAGTCTGTGTTGGAGGAAGAGGGGTAGGCTTGGAGACAAGAGGAGTCTTTGATGGACCTGGAGGAAGGTGAAACATCACCTCAATTGGATGGACATGAATCAACACATCCTGGGGCCTTAGAGGTAGGGTAGGTGGTTCAAGGTACCACATAGGATCTCCCAGTGTGAAATCCTGTAGATTGTGGGTTGCCAAAAAAGAATTATTCACGATCTCGCATGGTAGGAAAAGGAAAGGGAAAAGGAAAAGGAAAAGGAAAATGTTGATTGGGAATGAACCCCACTGTTTCCTTGGTAACCGAGGTTGAGGTTGTGACTGAGGTTGCAGCTGCGGATGGAGCTGTAGTTGCGAAACCAATGGAAGAGACAGGTCTGATGGACCGTTGGTGGTGGTGGAGACAAGAGGGTCTGTAGAACTGGACATCATGTAAATGGACATGGTGTCCGAAGAAGGAGGCGGGGGGTGAACTTCTTCGATCAGAGTGATCTCAGATTCGAGGGAACATTGACGGAGGTCGGCTAAAGCGATTCAGAATTCAGGAAAGTCTTGATAGTGGTGAGAATAGTGTCCATATAGACTGCAAAGGGCACAAGCATGGTTTGTTCTCAATGCCTTGTTTCTCACTATTGGCGCGGTCAGAAGTTCAACCATAGGGAGGTTTTTGGTTGTATCCATGACATCCAAATGCAAATGGATCATTGGAATCTCATGGCAGTTCTAAGTTGGATGGCCCTGTTCTTCATAGACGACGCAAGGCAGGATTTGTCACAGTTCTGTGGTAGCTTTCGCATTCTTGCCCCTAGCCCTTTTTGGGTGGGGCGGTGTGGGTATGGTGGTTGGTTTTGGCAGGCCGAGTGGAGGATGAGACTCGACCGCAATGGGTTGTACAGGGGTTAAGATTACTTGGGGCATTGGTGGTTGAGCTGGTGGATCGAGATACCATACTAGAATTCCCAATGTGAATTTAGGTAGACTTAAGGTGGCCATTACTGACTTGCTCATGATCCCAAGTGGGGGAAAGAGGAAGGGAATCGTATGGAATGGCGATGAGCCCAAATAAATCCCTACTGGTTGCATGTGGGGATGCGGTTGTGGTTGCGGCTGTGCAAAACACTACTGTTGTGGATGATGTTGCGGATGCTGTTAGTGTTGCAACTGCGGATGGTGTTGGGGTTGGGGTTGGGGCTGCGACTGTGCTTGTTGTTTGGGTACATCAACGCTGGATGAGACCATGCACAAGTTCACAGTCTCATTTTGTGTCAGTGGTGGTGACACTAAGGGGAAATGAGTCGTCATGGTGGTATCAGCAAACAAACTAGGACCTACATTCAACAATGGGGAGGCTAGTGTGTCGTCAACCATGGTGTTGATTGCAGGGATGACATTGGTGTGTGTGGTCGTCCCTTGTGGCTCAATGGTGGTGATGGTAGGGATAACGTTGGCGGGTGTCATTAACCCTTACGGATCATGATGAGTGAGTTGATCAACCATCATAATATTCCCTTCATGGGGGAACATCATGAGATGGAAGACAGTTGACATGAAAGCTCGCATGGCATACATATAACTTCTCCCAAGGAGAAGGTTATAGTCTAGTTGGGCGTTGACAACCTCTATGTCAATCAGTACTGTCTTCCCGGCTAATGTGATGGGAACGTGGGGCAGGATTTCTTGGGCTTTGGTAGGATGGCCATCATAAGCCTGCAGAGTTGTGGAGGACGGTTGCAAAATTGGTGATCCAAGTTTCTGCCAAACTAGGGTAGACATAACACATGTGGATGCCCCCTCATCCACTATGCATCGGTGCACAACCAAATTCCAGATGGACACCGAGATTTGAAAGGCGATGGTCGATGGCATGCATGGTTCTCCAGTATTCGTGTCAAATGTAATCAACTTGGAGTTGGAGGGGTCTACTGCCCCAAGGGCGGCTAGTAAGGTTTTCCGCTGTGTTGGGCACATTTTAAGTACCTCAAGAGCGGACATGGAAGTTGGTGTTTGGGTCAAATCATCCACAAAGCTATAGTTAACAGCAGCTCTAGCCGTGGCATTATTGACAACTCTATGTATGGGGGGCGTGGGAAAGGGGGTAACTGAAGAGGTACATTGATCAATTTGGACATGGATGTTGCTTATGTGTCAGCGGGTTCGGTGGTGGTTCCGTACTAGTTCCATCTGGTTTGTAAGTTGACTTCTCCAGTCTTCATGGCTAGCATGTGGTGGACACATGTTTCGGTCATGGGAGGTGTCCCCGGAGCATTGGGATTGGCTTGGGGAGGGGGTACGGTTGCCACCAACCCTTGGAATGGTAGCGGGTTTTGAAGCACCATAGGAGGAGGTCCTTGTGGTGCTGGGTTGGTTTGGGCTTGGTTTGTCGCGTTGGCGGCCTGCTGGACCTCATTCTAAATGTCCTGCTTAGCTCGACCCATGAGGGGACACTCGAATGTGTAGTGCCCATAGAATTCACAAAGTGTGCATGGTTGGTTTGTGCACAACGGGGTGTTGCGTCTTGGTGCGTTTTGTCATAGGTGGTTTTGGGCTGGTCGGTTTTCCACGACATTGTTGGGAGGGTTTGGTTGTTGACCACCTCCTTGTGATTGGTTGTTGGCTTGGTTTTGGGGCCGATTATTTCTAGCTTACCCTTGTTGATTGTTGGGGGCAGGTTGGTTAAGACGGTTTTGTTGTGTGAACACTTGTCCCAGCAGAGCGGGTGGAGTGGGGGCGGGGGCTTGAACTAGTTGCACTGGTGGTGCATAGTATATTTGTGGAAGTGGAGGTGCCACAAATGTGGGATTTTTCCCCACATACTACTATGTAGGCCAAGACATGGCTCGAGCCTATTGCGGTGGCACAAGATGTGTGTAGGAAGTTGTTGCTCCGGACTGGGACATCATTCTGGCATAGTCCAGAGTTTGGTTCTGGTAAGAAACACTAGCAGTATTGCTTGGTTGTGGTGGAGCTATAGGTGGTGTCGGATGGTGTTGTGGTTGTTGGGAGATCGATCCTATGATGTCATCTACAGCATGGGATGCCCCAAGTGCATCCCGGTAGGAGGTACCTAGGCAGGGAGCGTCTGGAATGATGGTGTACAGGTATCCAGACTGAGTGTAGAGTAGGTCAAATTGTTGGGCTTTCAGTATGGACTCTTCTTTGGATTGGGGATGTTCGGATGCGATGTCCTTTACTATGGGCGGGAGTAAGGTCTTGAGGAACCAATCCAAGAATATCCTGTAGTCAAGTTGGATTTTACACAAGCTACGACGTCGCCGCCATTCATGGATGTGGTCGGTTATATGTGTCGCAATGCTCTAACAGCAGGATAGCAGGATCTCCACCCCTTCATCATATTTGACGAGGAGTTGGAAAAACTATAGGAAGATGAAAGCTAGGGAGTTGAAATCTGGGTACTTGGATTGCGGTAGCTCAATGTACCATTTGGCCGCAACACCTGTAAGGGTGCATTGGAATAACCTCAGTCTGATGGAATTGTCTACGATGTTGTTTGACGAGCACCATAGATGGAATGTCGTGATATGATTTTGGGGACATTCCCCTGCCTTGCCTTCAAACTTGGGAATGTCTGATGGTATCTTGGTTGGCATGGGTGGCCAAAACGCTTGTTGGCGAATGGGGTCGTTTTTTAATTGAGCAAAATCAGGCAGGTAAAGATGAGCCATGAAAGGTAGATTGGAACCTAGGTTGATGTGGGATGGAGCTGCGATGGTGGTGGGATTTGCAGATGCATAATGCATCTGCATAGCTGGGGGTACTTGCAGTGGTACCATTGTGGATGGGCCAATACCCCCAAGTGTTGTGGGGGGGGACAGTATGGGTGGTAGGGACATTTCCCCCATGTATGATAGTAGGGGCAACGTAAGTGGAAGGTCCATTGCCCCCCTGTGTGGCAGGAGGGGCAGTGTGTGTGGAGGGAACACTACCCCCGTGTGTTGCAAGTGGGCCAGCTTGGTTGGTCACTATAGGTGGTGGTAGCTGACTGATGATAGTTGCATGACTGTGCTTGGGCCACTTGCAAGGTTGTTGGTGATAAGTTGTGGTGTGGACATGGGTCCACTTGCTATGGCTATGTCAAAAAATGGATCCGGGTTTTCACTAGCCATGGGGCTTGATGGTGCTATATGGAGGTTTGGTTCATACCGATATGGGTCTGAATCTGAATCAGAGGCTGTGTGGCATTCTGATGGTGTGTGAGGTCATTGAGAATAGGCTCGATGGTGTTGGTTCAATGTTCTGAATGGTGGTGGTTCGCCTCTTAGGAGTGAGGAAGAGCGTAGGGGATCAATTGTGTTATATGTTTATCAAACTAGTGGGAATGATGTTTGGACCCTAGTTTCAATGGATTCCTATTAGCTGTAGGTGGTCACTCATCCACCAAGACTTCCATAAGACAACGCTTAGCTTTTTCCTCACAGGCGTTTTCTACTCAATCAATGGGGGTCGTTTCCCGTTTCACTTGGAAATTACACTCAGCGGCCAGCTACTTTGGGGTTCCCATGGTACTCCTCACAATGAGTTTCTAGGTAGAGCCCAAGTACTTCCCATGGTTGAAGTAGTTAGGGACTTATGTCCACAAAGACTGCAAATTGTTTGAACTTAGTGTAAATTGATAAATTTTAAGGCTCTCTCAGCGTCATGAACTGAGTTGGGTTGATTAATTGGTATGGTGTATTTGTTTTTCTGTCATTCTGGTATCAGGTGGCTACAAATGGTTTATGAATTCATCATATTGTGGTAGAGTTCATGTCATTATTGTGCATGCAATGAATAATCAGAAATTTGTAAACAAATACAGTTTTTAACCCTAAATGTTTATGGCCTAACTAGATGACTACCTCACATTGATATTCCTCTTCAACCAAGAGAAGGTGCTGGAATCTCAACACAATGGGACTAAGCCCATCTGTATATCCATAGGTCACCTCCCGGATGCAAGGTTGGTCAACAGGGAGGACGCTTAGCGTTGTGAGAAGCCCTCCTTCTCTACCCCCTCTACCTTCTAGGTAATCCAGTTTTAATGGTTTAGAACAATATTCAATGAAGGGCCTAGGACTATACGAGCTTTCCCTTCGTCGTATCCCAGAATAACCCAAAGGATGATGACTGGGTAGAGGAGGAAGGGTAAGCAAGATTGTGAATTTTATCATCAATTTTAGTTAAGCTACATTCATTAAGTCATTAAAATTTGTTTGGAATTTACACATTGTTTGTTCATGAATTTACAGTAAATTAAAACAGAAATTGAAATTAAACTAATGTGCTGGATAGAGGTGACTGAGCCGCATTGACAGTCCTTATTAAACTGAAATTTAACCTCTGATTGATAGATCGCACATTTCTGATCAAATTTGGTGAGGGGGTCGCAAATTTTTTTCAGAAATAGTCGAGGGGGTCGCACAGATTTCACAGACAGAAGTGGTCTGTGTTTCTAAGTGAAGTCACACCTTTCGGGGGTTTAAGGGCTACCTGGTTGCACCTGTTAGGCCAAAAAGAGCAACCTCATCCCCTGTTTAGGCCCGATAAGTGCGACTTGCCCCAGATTTGGGGTTTTTCTGATCCTGAGTCAGATCCGGCTGATAGTAACCTATACTGTGGCCAAACAGACTCAGATTTTCCTTACAGAGGATTTGACAATAATAAAAATAGAAAATAAACTTGATTTAACCTATATCTGACAGGAAATTTTAAAAACAAGGGCATAAATAGAAAAAACTTGAAATTTTAAAAATCTGGACCAGGGATCCTGTGGGATTGACCTGGCATGGTCGTCAGTTTTGTTGTAGGGATTTATCCTTGGTACAGGGGAAGGAATGGGTCCCTTCTATCTATAGGATAGAAGGGTAGGCTCCTGCGTGTGAAAATGCTGAAAATAAAGCGGAAATAAAATAAAGAACATAAAGAAGAGAAAAATATGGAATGGATGGAAACCCCTCTGCAAACACTGTTAGGTTTAGCTCCAGTAACATGCAAACAACTGTTAGAAACTAAAAACTTGCAAAAACATGTTATACAAAAACTTGCAAATAGAAATGAGTTAACAAAAAAAACTACAAAACACTAAAGCAAATGCAAGAAACAAGATTGGTATACCTTCTCTTTGATGGAATTGGGCCACCATGCCCTGGCTTGAAGAAGCACCTCTCTCTTGGATGGGGGAGCTATGGCTCAATGGAGATGGAGGAGAGGGAGTGTGGGTGGCTTAAGAGACAAAGGGTCTCAAGGCATCCATGGGCAGCATAACAATATGCAAGGGAGAAGTGTTTGAGAGTGACCCCCCCACCCTCCTTTTATAGCTTTTTTGGGGTTTTAGGGTTTTAAGCCCTTGGTCTAGGATTTAGCCCCTTTTTTGGGATTTTAGCCCATTTCACCCTAATTTTAGCTCCTTTTAGGGTTTTAGCCCCTTTTGGGGGGTTTTAGCTCCTAGGAGAGTATTTTAGGCTCCTTTTTGGGGTTTTTAAGCCCTTTTCTTCATCCTTAAGCCTTTTTGAGGGTGTGGGGGTCTAATGGAGGGTCATGAAATGGTGTCCTTGGGTGGTGTAGGTCATGGAGAGCTGAGTGAGGGATTTTTTGGGTTAACACTCCCAATCCATACAATTCCCTTCCTTTTCCCACCTTCCAACATCATGAGTAAGCTTGTTATGGCTACTTTAAATTTACCAACTTTACATTGGAGATCCTGGTGTTGTACCTTGAACCACCCACCCCACCTCTGATGCCCCAGGTGGTGCTAAACCCCTTCCATCCTATCAATATGATGTCACATCCTCTTTTTTGGCCCACCAAAAAAACCTTCGTTACTGCACCAGCCCGCCTCCTCCAAAGAGGACTCGAGGAAAAACCACCAAATGAGCCGCTAAACCTTGACCAACTCCACCTTGCGCTATGTACGATGTACAGGGCTATGCAAACCATAATTTTCTAGAAATACCTATCCTTTGTACACATCTATACATTATGGATACAACCGAGAACCTTCCAGTAGTCGTCATCTTGACTCGCCCCACAATAAAAAATAAGTCGTTAAAGAAAAACCATGCATGTGCACTTTGTGGATTGTATGGAAATTATTCTCACCACTTCTCGGACTTGGCCAAGTATTGGGCTGCCCTTAGTGATATTCAGAAACATTCCCTTGAATTTGACATCACTGTCATCAAAGAGATCCACCCTCCGATTTCTTCCTTGACCACCACCACCATTTACATGGTGTCCAACTCCACTGACCTTGCCATCTTTGAAACTGATCATCTCAGAACACGATAGCCATTTTGAAGATGTTGTTTGGATAGATATTTCAAGCATGTTTAAGTTCAAACACCAGTACTCATCCTCCTACTACCCTCAAGGTAATGGCCAATTTGAAGCGGTTAACAAAATCATTAAAACCATGCTCCAATGGATAGTAGGGAATAATAAAACCAAATGGAATGATATGCTCTTTTCTGCCCTTTGGTCTTACCACAAATCCATGAAGACCACCACTGACTTCACCCCATTCCATTTGTTCCACAGCATTGAATCGGTTCTTCCCATTGAGTTCCAGATCCCATTACTCTGCCTTGCCGTAGAAATCCTTCCCGACACTTCACCTCTCAAAGAACGCCTCCTTCTGCTTGAAAAAACCAATGAGGACCATCGTGTTGTGCTCCAAGAAATTGGAGAAACAAAGACTCAGTCGAAGTCACATTTTGACTCCTTGTCCACCCTCCCACTTTTATTTAAGGCGATATGGTCATTGTTTACGACCAAGCCAACGGTAAGTTCGAATCCATGTGTTACGACCCATACATTGGTCGCCACTTCCTCAGCAAGGGGGCATACATTCTTGCTGAATCTGATGGAAAACTCTTAAAGAATCCCCACAATGGTCTCTACCTCAAGATATTTTATGCCTAACATTACTACCATGAGTCACTTGTAGTATAATTTTCCTTTTTTTTTCACCATTCTTAACATGAGTCTTACACTTTTCTTCCTTGATTGTTCCATATGCATCCTACCTAGTGTCACTACACTGGATTTGCTGATGGAGCAAGCAGATGGTCCCCAAATCTCGCCTCAGCTGCGTGGGTTATCTATTCATAGTCACATGAGTTGATCCATATTGATCAGATGTGTTGGAATTGCTACCAACAACTAGGCCAATTATGATGGTGTCACTGGTCTCTTGGCCACCACCCTCCAGTTGGGTATTCATCACCTCAATGTATTCTTAGACTCTCAGCTGCTTGTCTCCCAGTTAAGAAACCACTACCGGGTACATGATCCTTGCCTTTTTAGAAATTTTATCTGCACTAAACAGTTGGTTAGAGATTTTGGATCCATTACATTCACACATGTTCTTAGAAACCTCAATAGTGTGGCAGATCAAATGGCTAACGATGTTCTAGAATGGAATATTCATCACCGCATATAGGAAATCAAGAAACTGCATCATGCATAAAGATATAAAACCATGCATACATGTGTAACATACATCATCGAGGCATTTTCATCATCATAATAATAAGACTCACACAAAACCATAAAAAGTGCATCCATGTGCATAAAAAATATACATATATATTGCATGTCATAAAGTGTTCAGTACAAAATGAGAAGCTCCACAAACTTTCTCAGCTGAATATACATAGTGGTACAAAAATCCTAGTGCACCACTGCACTAGGGGCAGCCCCACTAGCTGGTAATCAGAGTCGGATTCATCCTCCTCCTCCTCTAACTCTATCTCCTCCTCTGAGGCCTCCTCCTCACTGGATATGTCCTCGTCCTCCATCAGCATGTCCCCTTGGGCCACTGCTCGCGCGTACTCTACCATGACTGTGATCCTCTTCATCAGAGGAATCCACTCAGGAGGCACGCGATAGCAAGCAACAATCAGATCATTGTCCAAGTTCTGCCAGCCATCATCAGTAACACCCTCTATCCAACTCTCAATATCATGATGGAGCAATCGCAAGGTACTCCAAGGCCCAGGAACAGGTGGATCCACCCCCTCCACCCTAGCCCTCTGTTGCTCGTAATCTGTGGGTTCTCATGGTCCAACATCTGCACATACACATAGTACACCATTAGTATCTGTTGTAAACATAAAAATGGCTACCCCTAAGCTAGTGTACTGTATATGAATGTAAACACATACAACATCATGTATACATACCATTTGGTCCTTAGGCCTGTCCTAGAAGTCAAGGCATCTCTACGTCTCCCCGGTAGTCCATGTCTACGTATGGGTAGTCCTCGATGATGATTGAAAGCTGAATTAAAGAAACAATCCACTATGTTGCCTCCCTCTTGGACCATCATCTCGGTCCATCGATGCATCCGAGTCTCCTGAGGCCCACCATCCCGCACCACCAAGTGCGCTCAAAGGGTCGGAACCCTCTCGAAGGAAAAGGAGCATAAGAAGGAAGGGAAAGAGAAATCCCCTCCCGCAGTCCTAGCATGGTTCAACGCTCACCAAACCATAGTTAGATACATCTGGGCCCACCCATAGTAGGTTCCCGCCATCACACGCTCCACAATCTGGAGCTGCCTCCCTAAGATCTTGTGTGGTCTCTATGACCCCAATATCTGCACCACCATGGATGTAACTGCCTGAGTCGAGAGACTCTCAATGCTGCATACCAAAATATATGACCCATCCACATACAAATAGGTATAACAATGCCTCTCGCAGAGATCATCCAAAGTCTCCCCGTGTGAGAGATTTGGCGTCGTATCGCCAATCACCCCCAGCATTGGGAGCCCCGTCAAAGTTATACATCCTACAACATAATCTCAAGATGTTTCCCTTAAGTGATGAAGCACTTTGCCCCAACATCCCAAAAACCTACCAATGTCTCTAGTAACAGTCACAAGGTCCGCATCAGGGCAACCTACATGAACTTGAGCAATCCACTTCGGGCTAGCGTATCTTGCACACCCACACTCCTTAGGTCCTTACAATCCCACTCCCTCCACACACGTCGATCCATCTTGCACAACAACCCAAATCCATTCAGACTCAGTCTCATAAAAATCCCCCCACCTAGAGGTAAAGTCGCTGCTTTTCAGCGAGTTAGCACGGCCCCAATTGCAGCTGTTGGTAGAACAAGCACGACTCATTCATTGCTTTCGGTTGAGTAGTCATGACTTTATATCATGCCTATCTCCTCAATAGGTGCGACTGGGTCACGGCTTCCTGGCCGAAAAGTGCAACCCAAGTCATGAATTTTCCCTCAAAAAGTGCGACGCGGCCCGGTCGAACCATTGCAGTTTGGTAGGGGCAACTGGGTGAGCCAAAAACTAAAGTAAACTAGTAAAAAGGACAGGTTGGATGCGTACTCTTACCTGTAAGCCATAAATATGAAAACCACCGGTCGAAATGAAAAAAATCAGAAAAGAGCTCTGGGGTTCTCCACTGCAACTCAACACTGAAAAGTAACAATGACACATGTCATGTGGTCCCCCCTGTTTATAGGCCCCATTGGGTTTGATTTTCTTTCAAGCACTATAGAGCCATCTGAAGCCTGTTTGGGATGTCGTCTGTACCAGGGGGTTCATTTTTCTGTCCTCTATCTTTTGACGAAACCCTTGTCTCATGCTTTCACAATGAATTTTTGGGCCAATTCCTAGAAGCCACCTTGATTTGTGTACCACCACATGAGTCTCCATTATGGAGTTTCTGTTAAGATATTTTCTGACTCCTAAACAAATGAAAACATCACCAATCACACTTGCTTCCTTTCATGCTCGTTAAAGTATTTGAAATGGCGCTATAGATCCTTGTTTATATCCTTTTGCGGACTATGTAGACTACCATCAGAAAATGACCACCTTGACACACTCAAGCCAGGAACACTTGCCTTTCATCCTTTTATGCTTTCTCGGGAATTGGGACCAAACTTTATGAAAAAGCTTATCATGGGTTGTCTTTAAGCTCTTTTCCAACTTTCTCATCAAGAAAATATTACCGAGAAAACTTGGTTTCATTCATGCTTGTAAAAGTATTTGAATGACTGTCCAATCAGTGTAAATTTAACCTTTTCCGGTCTGCTTGGACTACCAATGGTAAAGAAGTCTCCTACCTGCCAAAAAAGGGTGGGAGAGCTATCCTATATACACTTTAATCCTTTTTCAGACACATGAGACTATCAACAAAAAAGAGACCCCACTAGAGTCTTCTTCCTGTTTTCAGACTCTCTAAAATTGAAAACAACATTGATCATTTACTTTCTCGGGCTCGCTAAAAATCCATGAGATCGTATCATAACGGTTCCTTTAGGCACCACCCCATATAGTACAACTCGAAAAATTTCCCCCATCAAGTCGCCTTTGTTCAGAGTATTCTGTGATTAGTCTTCCTTGGATCCCTTGTATATAAATAGTCCAAGTTAACTCTAGTATTTCCCATCTGTAGTTACATTCCTTGTATTACATGTATTATCCCTCTCCCATGAGTTAGTTTCATTTGCTACTAGGTCAGCCTTGTCGTCATACTCTGAAAATAGGAATTTTGAGTCTCCCATGCTCCCTTGCCATTTCCCCCCATTTACTGTGTCAATCCCCAGATTGTCCCACATATTTGGCTACCCCCCTGGTGCTTCTGGTTAAGGAAATATTATTTCCTTGGTCAATTGCAGGTTTCCCTCTGTCGACGACAATGCATCTATTTCAAAGGATAGACCCAGAGGTCCCTGTATCTTGGTTTCATTAACCTTATTGATGAGCTCCTTAGACCACTTTAAGAGAATCCATTAGTGCCTCTCGGGATGGTTGTGTCTTATGTGCTTGAATTCAACTACATCATCGCACTATTGAGATTCGTACAAGGTATTGGTCCGTGCAGTATTTGGTCGAAAAACCCGCTTGTCACCTGACTCTAACACATTAACGAGTCTATCAAGGGACCCAGATAGGTTCATGTCCCCATAGAAGTGCTTATGTATAGATTCATAATGGATGCATCATATTGTACCACAAAGACTCTAACTCTCCGTCAGTGAATCCCTACAGTTATGTAAAATTCTATATCCAACAGGTCATCAGTTGTGCAGATATTGCATTCCATGAGAATGCCATGGGTTCTATGTATCAGTTCTTCTGATCAATATTGTATTCATCCTATCATTGAGTCCACCGTTATGTAACATCAGTTGTATATGATTGATTCCTGTATTTTGGAGCCTTGATCCCATTATTTATTCTTTTGACATTGTTATGAGCATGGGTATGCCAGCCTCGTCCATATACATGTCACATATTCTCTATATCTCACCCATTGTTGGGAACCAACATTAATACAAAAACCAAAATCCACCATGTCTTGAACAACAAAGCGCTGCTTCTTGACAGGTCTCTCCACTATCCCAATGATCCTATGATGTTCGTCGACCATACGATGAGCTCCTTCCCTCACACATTAGGGGGCAATATGTTAACACAAAAAAATGCTCAACTAGCTCTACATGGCATAAGCTGTATACATACATCTTTTTCCTATCATTTTTCCCTCATTTTTTACCTCCATGACTATGTTTTAACCTTATGCTCTCTCAAAAGGCTAAAAAATATAAAAAATGGGCAAAAAACCCTCAAAAGTGATTAAAAACCCCAAAAAGGGGCTTAAAAACCCTCAAAAGAGCTAAAAACCCACAAAGGGGCTTAAAAACCCCCAAAAGGGATAAAAACCCTAAATAGGGTTCCAAAAACCTAAAATAGAGAAAAGGACAAGAAAAAACTATAAAATAGTGTGGAGGTCTCCATCACAAGATTCACTTATTCCTTCCTGCCATTATTATATTTTTGTGAGTACGTTGAGAAGACATCATTCTCAAATACTCACATTGCCAATCATTCCACAGCCCTACATCCTACCATTTTTGTGTGTTGATACATCCTCCATACTACCAAAACCTGTGGAGAAGTGATATCATTCTGAGTTAGGGCATGGTGGCCCACTTTCAAGGAAATCAAAAGGTGTAAATGTCTCATTGTTGTTTATAAGAAGGATCATAACAAGGTAAAGTTGTATTGAAAAGGATGAAGCAACTGTATTCTTTGTAAAGAATCCTCTCACATCCTTCAAGAAGAGTTGTAGGATCCCAAGGAATGGAAACCAAAGTAATATTTGGGAGCATAAAATTATAGGATGTGCCCCTCTCTCCTCTAAGCTTTCACTCCATATGAATGGATCAACCTATGTGAAACTAAAACCTTATTTGATCTCTCAAAGTGGGATCCATTAAGTTATTGGACAACTTGGAAGCAATTATAACTCCCATAATGGTTTCAGTTAGAATAATAAGTTTTCCTATAATTATTTCATGGTGAATATCCTTTAAATATTACAATTATAGATAGTTGATGTTGGGATAAGGAAGGTTCATAGTCTATTCATTAAGGATATAAGTCCTTCCTCTCTAATTTTGATTTACCCACTCAATCCAATATTTGCAAAAAGATTTGGAATTTGGTTGGTTTACCAAAAATAAATGTATTATGTTAGATATTGGCACATGGAATCCTTTTTGTAGTGGGAAATATCAAACAATGGAATATATAAGGACCATACTGTTGTGCTTTGTGTGTTGGAAATGAAGATACACCCAAACACTTACGTTTAGAATGTGTATATGCAAACTATTATGTGAAATCATCTTGTACTATCTAGGGAGACAAATAATCCTTACCCATAGTTGGAGTGATATATTTTCAAATTGGACACATTTTTATGTATGTTTTTTCCCAATAAACCAAATTTGGATATCTCTACCAAAGTTCATTTGCTAGAATATTTGACTTGCTAGATAAAGGCAATATTCTCTTTAGAGTTCACCTATCCTCAAAGAGAGGCAACTGAAGATAAATATTTGATGATTGAAACTCTCAAATTGAGCATTTCCATTATTGTAAATTACAATATTTCAACTCAAGAACGCATGTGGGTCCAATATCTATTATTAGGGAGTTTCCCCCATTCCAAACTTTTCTTTCCTAAACCTTCAAACAATTAGAACTGGTGTTTATAATTCATGGAATTAGAGTTTCAACATTGGCTAAATTATCATAAGTGCCATAAACTATTATCTTACGTTGAATCTAAGGGAAACTCAAGGGTGGTAGGTGGAGAGGAGGGGTTATTGTTCACCCCAATGGATGCCAAGAAACAAGAAATTCCTAGGGATTAGGAATAACAATTAATGATTAAGTGTAATTATATGATTTGGTCAATGGCACAATTCTTCTTCAAATCATCAATGTTAAGTAGGTCATGATCATTGGTGACTCCTTCCTCATTGTAAACCAAGTGAGTAAAAATAAGGCTAAGGAAGGATCACTATTATTCATAACTTTTCAAAGAATCTTTGAGGATCTTTAAAATTTGGAGGATGTCAACACTTTTCATGCTCAAATATCCAGCGATGCCCTATTTGATTTAATGGAAAATCATGTAGTTTATTTATTCAGCAGGTTCCTAGTTTAAAATGGGAAACCCCTTCAGAGCTATTGGATTCCATAGCTTATTTATGACATTTATAAACAAGTTTTCAAGTAGTATTTATACCTTCAAACATGGCTTAGGAGAAATGTAAAACACTTAGACATATTTTGAATCATGTAATCCATGCAAGTTAAATTAGTTTTTAGATAAAGCACGAAGGAGTATTAACACTCCCGCATTCCTTATGTCCCATCACAAGTATGCCAATATATTTGGGCATGCCATTTATTACAATGAATTTATTCAATCCTACTCAATAAGATGTTTAGGATTATAGCTCTTAATGTTGGTTTGGTATTATATTTATAATATCCTCCTAGTCAATTTGAATTCTCTCTGATTGTGTATTCACTAGCTGAAAATGAGTTCTCTCTTGAAATAGGTAAGTCCCTCCATGATTGATAGTACCTTCTCCATTGAATTTCAATTTTTTTATATCCTAGGAATTTACATCCTATGTGAACTTGGTCTTACTTGATTTCCTATTTATAAATACATGGATGAGGATTGAACATGTTATATTTTAATCCACTCATGCCTCCATTGAAAATTTTCGCAGGCAGGCCCTGAGTTCTCTATGTTTTATTTATTGTTAAGGATTATAGTGGATTATAGTTTCTCCATCTCATTTATTTAATATGGGTACAAGAGGGACCAAATTAGGTGGGAATATACATCTCAAGAATATTTTCAAAAGAATGATAGGGTGGTTAGATGGAATGATACAAGCCATAGAGTATCTTAGCATACATATGAAAAAGCAAGAGTTCAAACATAAGACAATTGAATCTAAGTTGAATGAATAAGGTTCAAAACATGATAAGCTTAATATTACTAATAGGGTTTTTGCAAGGCTCACAATCTATGTTCATCCATACCAATGTCTCCATTGACTTAATCAAGGATAGGGAAGCTGAGAAAGAAAAAGTTCAACAAAATGTTGTGGAATTTATAGACAAACTAAAGGTGCATGGACGATGTGTATTGGATAGGGATGATATGTCTATCTAGGAATTCCATAGTGGGCACAAATTTGGTCCAAATTAGTCTATGTTTATAGTCTTTACAGTGTATTTTCTTTCTTGGTCAATATGTAAGACAATATGGGTTTAGATTTTGGAGGCAAGTAGTAGGTTATGGTTTCATTTTGTATTCTTATAGAGAATTTTGTGTGATGAGTTAGCTCGATAGATATTTTTACTGAATTTTAGACTCTTGTAACTTATATATGTTTGGTTTATCCACAACCCTTTTAATATAAATCCATATACATTTCTATTTAAAAAAAAACAAATCAATGGGATGCACTTACACATTTACATTGAAAATTTTCTCAATTACATGAAGATATCAATAGAACCGTGTGAATAAGTTAATGGTAACTTATCATGGATTGGGGTCTCTAAATCAATTTGAAAATCATTATTGGACAAGGATCACAATCTTACATAGAAGGAAATTGATTTAACGTTTGGTGAAAAAGATAGAAAGGCATTTGCTCTTATTTTTCTTGATTTTCTCTCAATTATTTTTCCTATAATGATTACCTAACTGTAACTTCTTAACATGTGTGATGCAAGTGAAGATTCACAAATTTGCGTGGTTCTATGGTCATAAATATCACATCAAATACATGGATGATAAGAACAAATCCTCATATTTTGGAATAATTGTGAATTTTCAAGTGACTAATATATCCCATATGGGTGACAAATATCCAATCATTTTAGCTCTTAGACATTATGGCTATTTGGAAGTTATGCTAGATTTTGACTTAAAATCCTTGAAATTTGGTATATTTGAGGTTGATTGGTACGTATTTTTAGTACAAAGTGTTTAGGAGATAATATTGATCATGATAATGGTATTACTATAATTAATATTGCTAAACATGAGTTAAGTAGAGATCCATAGTCCTTCTAACTCAATGTGAGAAAGTATTTCTTCGTCGATTCTTAGTAGAACAAGTTGGTCATGTGTTGTTACATATAATCCAAGAGGAAGTCCCATAAAGTATGTACTTGAAGATTCTCCAGAGAATGGAGAATATGTGGTAGAAAAATGTGCAATGGAGCAAGAAGAATATAGGGAGCATGAAGAATAATTTGCACAAGAATATTGTGAGATTGAAGAGGTATCAAACAATAAAGTCTAAGAAGTATACCATTCAGAAGATGATCCCTCAAATAGACATCAAGGTGATGAAGATGATGAGGTTCTTCCTAGTCTTGATGATGATGAGGTCATCATCTCATATATGCCTATATAAAATCCTTTCAATGATTTTGGAGGGTTGGATATCGATATGATATTGATGAGTTATATTAACTATAGAATGGTTTTCAATATCACTCTAATAAGGATAAGTAATAAAAAAATATTAAATTTGAGATCTATTTTAATCATTTTGTGATTTACAATCCAAGAAAAAAAATGTTTTCAAAGCATTTGTTTTTTTTCATAATGAACATACTCATGTCGATTTCCCAATAACCTACCTAACTTACCAACCCAAATAACCTACTTAATTCATGTTGATTCCCCAATTATTGTATCCCAACAACCTGCATAACCTTCTAATATGTAGACCTAACATAACATAACCTACCTAACTTATAAATATACCAAACCTACCCAAATAATTTAACCCTTTATAATGAAACCGACAATTATAAAATATAACAAGTCTTCTCACAATGCTCAGATGAGTCTTTGAACATTCATTCATGGCACATTTGGGTTTGAATATAATTAGGGTTTTGTTGGATTATAAATTCAAGGTGAATTAGGTTCCTTTATTATTTGATTGTTCCATTCAATCCCATATTTGGCTTATGGAACTAAATAGTTAAATGGTTAAAAGCATTAGTGTTAATGATTTCACTATAGAAACAACTGTTTCCATGATTATTATAGCCATATGGAATACACCTAACTAGGATCATATGTAATGAATTCATCGATATTTGCAAACATTTGGAAATAAATCTAAAAGGATGTCAATCTACAAAGTATCTATGAATGGATTTCCACAATAATCATATTATGCAAAAGGGCATCCTTTATGTCAATACATACCATCTCACCATCGCCATAAGCATGTTTGACATGAATGTAAAAAACAAAAGAAAATTGCAGACATGCTCTGGAATGTAAAAATAACAAGTACATTCATTATTGGTAGATGTATCAAGTTGAGAAATGAAACCCTAACTTGCCTCCTTAACACATGTTTTTTAGGAAAAAACTAGAATAGCATGTTGGAGTGCTTGTGATTGGGTTATAGAAACCCCATGGAATCATCTGAAGAAAATTGTTTCACCCAAAGAAGTTACTTCGTTGGATATATATCAATAATCACATTGCTTTAGTACATGATTAAATCATGACACATCCATTACAGTCAAACCCATATCCAAAAAACAATCATGGAATCACTTGATATGTTGGAGATTATAAGATTATGAAACTTGACTTGGAATATGAAGAATCTCACCCCAGTTTCACTTGCAAGGAAGCTAATTGTATATGTTTCAATGATGATGTTTAGGAATATAATAAAAATTATTTTTAAAAATAAACATTATCTATGGGTAAAAACTAAACGTATTGGTAGGACCCAAAGATAAAATTTCCATTATTTATTTTGTTTATTGGGATATATACTTGCTTATAGAAAATACATTATGATTCATATATATTAAAATTGGTGTCTAGTAGTGTACCTATTATATCAAAAGGTATTGTTGTATTCATCAAAATTTATAAGTTCATGAATCAATTTTTTTTGAGTTACTCTAACCCCAAATATAGTCATGCCAATAAGAAGCCAGTATGTTTCATTGGGAAATCAAATCCCATCATTAAGTTGTTGAAACAAATTTCATGGATAATTGACTATATTGTATGTCCTATAGGGGTATTAGTTTCAATTAGAAAGGGTATTAATTGCAATTTAGTTTCGTATTTATTTTGTTTAGGATATTTCTTTTAAGGGCGTGATAGTATTCATATTTATGGGTTTTAAGTTTATGATAATTGCACCACATTCACTTGTTGAATTTGGATGAATATGTATGTTTTTAAATTTGAGTGTTTTTGGGATGAACACTTGGATTACATGTGTTAAATCCATGAAAAGGAAATATGCAAATAAATTTGGTATTCCATTGTCTTATGTTTAAATTATTTGAAGGGTAAGGATATCTAGAACTATTGGTTGTAGCCTATCAGACCCAGGGTTCAACTTATACTACCAACAAAACCCTACATGCATTCACATTTTCAATACCCTTCAAGCATAGTAATATCTCACCTAAGATGAGTGCAGGAAATTACACAAAGACCTAAATAAGGGATGCATAGGAAGGAATGCATTTTTCTCACCATTTGTGCATTCATTATTTTACTTAACCAGTTTATTTAATCATTAAATAACTAACATTCATATTCTAAAATACTTAAGCATTTAACACACATTGCATTCATCAAGAAAATGCATAGTGCAAGGCTAAGAGAACAAATGTATTATACTATTGGAAAAAAATTGGCTACAAAACTCATCTCAATAGATTAATATTTATTCATACATTGCAACATATAGAAACATCAACAATGTTGATAACAACCCTAACTTAGAACCGAATAATGCAATAGAACTTGCTACAGAACCCCAACCATTTACAAAATAGGCCTTATATAGGCTAATTTTCTCAAAACTACAAAATGTTGGTGGCACACAGTAGCTAAATGAACTTGAAATTAATGTACTAAAAGAGGCATGTAGTTTAATTGAAATTAGAAAGCAATGTAGTTGATCCAAAACTTAGGCACCAATAGGACTCCAACACTATGCCATAGCTTGTCTCAAGCCCCTCTTCAATCCTTGAAAATTTCATGTTGAACCGAAGGAAACATTGTGGTAATATATGTAGTGAAATCAGATACGTGTAGCTTTAGTTGTCTTATTTCCTCTATCTAACATTCAAAATCAATGTTGAACTTGGTAGTCCTGTGCTTATAGTCGCTCAAACTCTCCAAGATCAATAGCCTTCTTAGAAATTTCATGCACCTCGGATACCTTCTGATACTGTGCTCTAGATTTTCCTAGAGATCCATGATTTCGGAAATAATTTGTTGTTTCTTGGCGTGGTTGGTGGCTATCTACTTCATTAGTTTGATATTTAATTCATTGCTTCCTTGTGATTAGACACAGGTAGACCACTGACTGGATTATTTTTCATCTTCACCTATTCTTCCAACATTCTGATATGATCCTCCTTTCGAGTGACCTCTAGCGGCTCCTGCAGGTAAGTCCATAAATTGAAGCTAGTGATAACCAACTTCTTCATGACTTGGACTTGGTCCTTGGCCCTTTCAAATGTTTCTTCATCCTACATACTTCTTCTTCATTTCAACATCCTTTGGATTCTTCTTGGTCTCTAATTATTCTTTCAAGGTTGTGTTCTAGGCACACAATCTTATGATCAATTTCTTAACTTCCTCACACTACTTCTTAGCTAGTTATGGTACAATTGTTGTATATTGTTCTTATTCTCATGAAGTGAGGTACATATTCTCTATCATTGTTTCTAGGGATGTATGCACAACCACTTTTGTTGCATGGATATGTTGTATCTTGATGTATGATCAACTCAAGTCCAACTAGCGTGCACCCATCTCTTGTGTTAGGATGACCATATATTCCTGAAGTTGTTGGAAAGGGACCTCCAATAGGTTGTCTTGGAACATGGTACATATGTGTGTTATGTATGTAGAAGATTATTATTCCTTCACAGTAATGACTTGGGAGTTGATTCGTTGCACCCTCTGTTCTACAAAATGTCTACTTTTCTCATGAGTGTCTTGCGTAAATTCTAACGCAATCTATTAAAATTCCATTCTAGATCCTTCTTGACTCAATTTCGCCAACTGCAATCTACTTGTAAACTTGACGAGTTGTGTCGTTGAATCCAAGTACCTATTGTGATTATAGGTTTAATTTGATTTTATTTATTATAGTTTGGAGTGTTAACTCGTGTTTATCCTCCCCTTTCTTCTCAATGGAAGGTTATATATCCTCTTTCTTCCCCTTTGGGGAAGGGGCATAATCTGGTGAATTGCCTCCTGTGGATTCCTGCCATTGATGTAGATATTGATATTCTTTCAACTCTTGCTCTATGGATTCCTCTTATTCCTATTCATGTTCAGTATTTTATTTCATGACAAGATTGCACCTTTGTTACTTCTTCTGAAGTCTGACACTTCCTAAATTTCCTTCTTGGTATTCCTTCTTCCTCTTTTCTTGCATCTTGGATGAGTCGCACACAGTAGTTCCTTTCAATTCGATCGACTTTTTATTTTTCTCCCCCTTAGTAGTGTCCAACATCTCAACATCAAAGTCTGGTAGGAGTTGGTACTCTAGCAACCTTTCCTCCATCAGATCCTTGATATCTTCTTTAGTAATGTAGAAGGACATAATATTTATCATGTCATCAAGTTTATTGCATAGTGAGATAAACACATTGTGCACATTCATGACAAGCATACTATAGACTCATACGTGTCTATCAAGTATGAGGGAATACGGTACGATTCAACAGTAACCTGAATCATGTCTATGTACCTGTTTTGGAATATGATTCCTATTGAGTTCCACATTTCCCTATTACTAGTGTTTTTTCACATATTAAAATTTGGCACCATGAACTCCTAGAACACCTCAATTTCAAAATATGGCCACTCAGGTGGCTTCCAAAAAATCATTACACTGATAAGAAAGACCTAAATAAAGTGAAAATATTTGTCGAGATCTTGTGTCTCCAAGCAATATTCAATGAACTCTTGCAAAAAATATTTTACCCAATCCATTATAATGTATTGGGTACATCAATCAATGGTGAATAACAAGCCCATTGGAAACTCATCCTTGTAGTACTTATGCACCACCTTCGCCACTAGCACCTGTATGGAAAATTAAATGACGATATTTAATGGTCAATCTTACCGCACCTCTGGTACCTTTATGAGTGCCATAATTTTGGTAGGCATCCACTACCTAGATATTGCACACTCTTATCACTTCCCTGGAGTCTTTTTCTTTATTCGACGGGCCGCTTACTTTTCATATCAGGGATTCATTAATAGCATAGGGCATATCCATCCACAAGCAGACTCCATGCATCATGCTTAGCAAAAATCTTATGCATCTCGTGATACTTTTCCTCTTCTGAAAGTATGGCACTTCCAAGAGTGACATAATTTCAGAGTAGAACAACTCCTTTTCCTACTACTTCGCAAGGTATGACTCAGAACCATATGTGTCCTATTGAACCACCACATACTCAAATAGGAAAAGGTTGGGAAACATTGTCTCATACTAAAAATTTAAATCTATGAACATCATCACAATCACTTTGTCCAATAAATTCCCTTGGATGTATACTCTGGTGTCCATCTTTACGATGGGCATCCCTGTCAGTTTCACTCCCTTTTCCTTCATTTATTTTTTGCATGTGGTGGAAGTTGAAATTTCGCCCATCCCTTTCAATTCCTCCATGCTTGAATTTGCAACTTTATTAACACTCATCTTTGCAACTCTCTCCACACTTGACTTTGCAACTTTTATACCCTAATCTCGGTAAGCTCTCTATGCATAACTCAACATTCTCTCATCTCTCAGCTCGTCACTCTTCTCTACACTTAGCTCATTGCTCCTCTCTGCACTCAACTCGACACTCCTTCTTGTGATGGAATTCTATCCTACAAAATATACACCACACATTTTCTCTTGTTTCCTTACTAGTATAGAGTTGTTGCAGTTGTACAATCAATGCAACAAGATGCGTCTGAACCTACACAATTACTAGTTACACCACCCCTCTAGGAGTTTATTATAACATGATTGTTATTTCCATAGCATCTGACTAAGCACCCACCTTTTGTTGTGTTAGTTTAACTCTAATGTGTGGAAGCATACCCTCAATGAACCATTCATAGTGTTGTACATCTAGGATCTAAAAGATCAGTTAGTCTAATAAAATATTGAATCATTGGTTGTTGTTTGAAACAGACTCGCCAACTCTCTTGTTGATATCCATGATCTCAGTGATGCACTAAGACTCAGAATTCATATTTTTTAATCCATTTAGAAGGTCTGCTTAAATTGTTGTTAATGGCCTTGTTTTTCTTGCAGTGACATCAATATTATACTTCATATACCAAGTTAGATCTATGTCTTTGAATGTGGTATCTGTTAGCACCTGTGCTAAATTTTGGGAAATTTTACACATGCATATGCACTATTTCCCTTGCAAAGGGATGAGCCAGTGACAATAATGGGAAAGGATGAAAGTTTCTATTTCATAAGACCTTTGGGAGTACTGAGCAGGTTCTGAAAAAAATATCCTTGGTCAAGAATAAGGAAAACATAAAAAAAAACCCAAGGTCTGGTCATGTGGAGGAGGTAAATACGAAAATCCGCTTAAAGGTTATGTTCTGAAAACTATGAAGGGTGTAGATCGGTGTCGATGGAGATTGAAGGTTGCAGGAGATTTTGCTGGAGAAATAGGTGGGGTCAAATTCAATGTTATGATCGGTAGAATGGAGTTAACGTGTAGAGAGGATCGATTGTCACATAAGCAGCGGGGAGAAGATCTGTATTTGTCCGAAATTCCATTGGCATAACATGCGAGGAAAAATAAAATCCCCAAGTCCATAGAATTTTATAGACCTTGTAGGTTTCAACTGCCAAGATCAACATGCAATCAAGATCCACAGTCGATACCAATTTTGTTGCCACAACTTGCATGCAGAGATCCACTTCTTAAATCAATGGAATTTGGTAGGCCCAAAAAACGTCAACGATGGAGATTGGGGAGGGTTTTTTTATCAATGACCAATATCAATTCTACTACCAAAAATTGAACATGGAGATACACTTCTCAAATCAGCAGAATTTTGTAGGAGGCGCAGGTTTCAACGGCCAAGATCGACGCTCAATCGATATCTACGATGGAGGTGGATTTTATTGTTGATAAGTGCATGGAAAAAAGGAATAGTTGGGCTCAACGGAGTGTGTTAGAAGTGGCGTACTTCAACGGACTGATGAAATCTTGGTTAAGATCAACGACAAATATTCATTCCATTTAGTGAAGCTGTAGGGAGAATAAACGGGATGGTACAATAGAGAATAAAGATTGAGGGTTTAAACAAGGCATAAGATCGACGGTTCAAGATGAAGAGGGGAAGAATGAATGGATGAGGGTTGTTTCCACAGAAAAGGGTGATTATAGAAAATTTGAGGTCTAAAAAGGGCCTCCTAAGGAAAATAATAAATAATAGTTAAAATAATATTTATTAATTTTGGAAGAAGAAAGAAAAAAACTCATTTTTTGTTCATATTTTCAACATATCTCCTTGTGTTTTTACTCAAATTTTGAGCGGGATGGCTCATTGAATGTGGAATGAAATTATGTATCCAATGAGTACCCATGTGACATACTTTTGATGGACCTCAATCCCCCAAAAGAAAGAAATACCTGAAAAAACATGATGCAATTTAGGTATTTCTTATTTTTTGGGTAGTGGGGTCCGTTAAAAGTATGCCGTGTGGGTACTCGTTAGATGCGGACTTTAATTCCACATCCAAGGATCCCTCCCACTCAAAATTGAGTAAAAAAACAAAGAGATATGTTGAAACTACAACAAAAGAAGTTTTTTTATGACAAATATTTCAAGTCAACCATTATGGTTGACTCATTTTATTCAAATTCTATTGGTTTTTGAATTCCAACTCATAAGAATTTATTATTGGCTCATTTTCTTATAAGACCCATTTTAGACCCCAAATGTTCTCTAATGGTAGGGAGGTATATCAAAGAAGGATAGTATAAAAAAATGTGTGCATGTGAATTTAGGTCACTGGTATTATTCTGTGCATTAGATAGCGAGAGTAGGACTATGCAAAAAGCGACCAGCTGGGATGGAACCTTTAAGTTACTTTTCAAGAGACCAAGTAGAGTTACTTGTCAAGAGACCAAGTAGGCCACATTTCTACACCAAACAAGTATATAATATGGTTGAAGTAGTGGATTTAGCAGTCCAGAACTTAGAATACCAGAAAATCAAGGAACTCTTTGAGGAAAAATATTTAGAGGTCTTTGACACCATACTGTTAAATGGACCCATAGAAACTCTAAAGAACTAACTAAAACTGATGAAGGATCAAGGAACATATGTGCACAGTATTTACAGGTCATATTTTCACCTTTTTTCCACACACCAAACCTAGAGTTTCCTAGAGTTCGTCGACTGGTGCGCCACTAGTTACTCTTCCTCAGAGAGGGTAATTATGGATGCGTCCAAGTCAAAAATCTTGTGCCCGGTCAGCCCCCTTTTAGTTAGAAAGACCCTATCAGTTCCTATGGAGTTCAATCAAAATTCCAAAGAATATAGTGAAGAAGGATTTGTCTAGTGCTCTAGGGAGTCAACTATGGAAAAGAGGGAGGCGTTCTTTAAATCATGTTTCAAACCTGACGCCCATCTAAAAAATTACCCTTTCCCTATAGATGCTAATGAGTTTAATGAGGAACACAATATGTCATAACCCTTATCAGTCATTTTTTAGCACCAAACATAGACAAGTATGTCACCAAAACCCTAATGAGCCTACTGTTTACCCTAAGCACTTGTCCGATCGATTCATAAGAGTATAGTCAGTAAACACAGTTCTCCTGTCTTAAGTTTGATGATTTCCTAGCTGAGAATATTCATTCTCAGCTAGTATACTTCCCCAAGACAAGAACTTTCAGATTTCAGTCCTACTTACTGAAGATGTTTTTTTCTTTCAGTGAAGAGAACCTACAGCTCCTAGAAATGGTGATAACAAAGGATATAAATAGGGATTATAGAAAGTTCATGAACTTCCTAATGTGATAAGTCTATAGTGCTTTCTTCTAAAAGATGTTACCCAGAGTGTTACCTTAGATGAAAGAGAGTTTGCAATTCTCTATTGATAAGATAATAGGAGACTAGTTCTTATCAGAACATGGTATAGTGATAAGACTATATGAGTTTTTGCATCAACCCTTTATACCAACTTCCTTTTTTACCCTCGGGGTGTTTTCTTTGGATCTTATCAGACAAAGAATTATAGTAGAAAATGAACACTTTCTGAATTTCAGGAAGTCTTTAGAGATTAGATTCCCTTGGGACATAGGCCCATTTATCGTTAAAAACAAAGCTTCTCTTCCATTAATAGAAAGTATTCTAATGGAGATGGGTTTCCCAACTGAAGCTACCATCAATTATGATCCCCATTGCATCATCTCTATCAGAAGGAAGATGGATAAAAGAAAGCCCTTTGTGCACTCTGAGGTGGTTGGTATTCCTAAGGCTGCAAATTGGTTGGAACACCCCCAGGAGAAACAGGTAAATGATAGCATGGAGGAGGATTCTACTTCTTCAATTCAGGAAAACAACTCGCCTCAACCTGGCACTTTAAGCCTAGTCCTAATAGCATAAACTATTAATCCTTTGGATAGTATCTTTGAGCATACTAACAAAAGAGATTTATCTAATGTCATGGACACGCAGGAGCAAGACACAGTCGAAACACCAAAAAGGGAGAAGTTGGAAGAGGCAGGGAAACTGGTACATGAAATAGGTGGTTAAGGAAAAAATAAACAAGTAAAGGTCAAAGGCCCAACCTTTGAGATTCAAGAATATGCATTTTCCCAAACACCTGAAGGCTCAATAGATAGATATAGGTCCAAGACTAAACTATTGTATAAATACAAGGAAAGAAAAGACACCACCATGAATGAATCTCTTAAATTGTATGCAGATGTGAGAAAATATTGTGGTAAGGAGGTGTCTTTGGTTTCTGTTAGAGATTACAAACAAAATACATTGAATTTCACCTTAGCTTATAAGAACAGATTGGTTGAAATGAGAATAAACCTGGATGATATCCATGTACCAAATATGATTCACCTACATAAGTAGACATGGGACATTATCCATACTGATTTGATGAAGTCAACTCTCAAAGTATCTAGGCTGTAGTCTAGGAAGAGTAAGGTTGAAAATCAACTTAGATAGGAGAAGGTGGAAAACAGGGCCTGCCAAGCTCAGATCAAGAAGTTGTAGATAGATTTGTTGCTTGCTGAAATCCAAGTTGATAAAGGGGCTAGCACACAAAATATGTTGGATGAAAAAGAGAATACCATTCAACTACTGATGAAAAAGTTGAAGATTTCAGCTACCAAGCTGATCTAAGCTTCAAAATTGTCAAATTTTGAAAAGGAAAAATAAAGCTTGAATGGTAAGCTAATAAATTTCTAGGCCCAACTATTGAAATTCATAGAGAAAGAGAAGCAATGAAAAAAGGATATGTCCCTCATATTGGAGAGTGAGAATGCTTCAAATAAAAATTAGATGATCTGGAAAAGAAGTTACAAGAGAAAGAGATGGAGCTACAAGAGAAGGATAAAGAACTTGAAAAGGGAGTCATTCCTCCCATCACTGAACCTAGTGAATTCTCCATCGTTCAAGCCTCGGCTCAAGTAATTCTGAAGGAACTGTAACTAAGAGGGTTGAAGAACTAGAACAAGAATCTGGAGGGCTTGGCAGTGGAGAGACAACGTGAAAGGAAGAGATGGGAAGCAAAGTGTGCAAAATTGCAGGGTAAAAATGAGAAATTCGTTAAGTAGGTTACATGACAATTGCCTATGCAAGGGGCTAAGCATATCATATGGGATGCACTCATATCAGAGGCTACCAGGTTGAGGCCTTATATAGATTACGAATTGGACAAGGAAAGAGCTATACATCCATCCAAGTAAAGTGTTATAGTAGTAAGAGAAAGGTTAAATAAAAATCCTGTTGATTATGCCAAAAATGCCATAGACTTTCTCAATGGGTTGTTAGAGGAAGAAATCAGAACAACCAACATAACAGATAGGATTTCTGTCATCACTTGTGTAGCCAGGATTTCACCCTAGCTATGTGCAAATGCACCTCCCTTCTGTCAAAGGGACATAAGGGTAGAGTTCACAATGGAAGGACGAGCTGCAAACAAACTATTAGTAACAAAAGTAAACAAATACAAATAGTCTACAAAACTAAATAGGTGTAATGGGAGGCCACAAGGACCACTGGAGTAATAATAGTGGAGGCCATTCATATAAGAGGACCACTTATTCTATGTTTGTTATTATTAAATAAGACCAATATGAAAATTATTAGTGAATAAATCTAATTATACCACATTAAAGAAGGTCCACTAAGTAGTTAGAAGGTTGTTATGGTTAGATTTATCTTGTGATCTATAAATAAGGATGGAATCATCCTTATGAATATTGTGTGGATGGATATTTTATTTGCATCTTAGATCTAGAGAGTTCACCTATCCATAAGAGTCTAGTGAACATGAGTGGATTCCTTCCATTAAAGGGTAAATTTCAAGGTGTTTCCCTACCTTAAGGGTTTTGATATTAATAAAGTTTGTATCACTCTTGATACCTTGTTTGTGATTTCATATTCAATTTTTATGTAGGAGAATCCAACCAAGTAGCCGGGTGTTGGGGAGAAAGAATGAATCTGAATAAGGATCAAAAGTTTCAGACATGAGGTTCCACTTGTCTACATGAGTTTAGACTCATCTTAGCATTGAGAGAATACAAGGAAGAGAAATATCAGGCATTTAGTGAGATATTGGAGGCTAGTGTAGTCGTCCAATTGATGAAGGAAAGAACTCGAAGGAGTATTGGGATTGTGAATCCAAAAGCGACCACAACCATTTGACGGATTATTTAGCATGATCCCAACCATTAGATCAATCAAAACCAAAAGTTGTCATATCGAAGATGCCTCATTGGAGGCCAACCATCACAGAAAATTACCTTTAGGAACAAAGTGGGAAGGACGATGTAGTGAAGAGTTTCGATATAGCAAGATCCAACACATTGGAAGTTGAAACATAGGGAATGTGTTATCACCAACACAACATCGAAGTTTTCAAATTTGAAGAAAATTATAGGGAGTTGTTGGATTAGGAAGTCAATATGAAGAGTCGACAAAGTGGTGATGCCTAAGTAGGGTAAGTGCATAAGAGGGGAATTCCAAGTAAAGATAACCTAATGGTTCTTCACAGAGATGGAATTAAGAAGTGCCATATGAATATGAATTGAGCAACATAGGAGTGACATTTGATGATGCATTGGACCACATGTATAAGGATACCCATAGAGAGGGAAAAAATGGAGGCTTAAGAGTAAGGAATCCAAAAGGAAGGGATCCAGGTGTGCCAAGGAGGAATGAAGACTGAGAGGATACAATGGTTGAATGATATTGAAGGCATATATTTGGAGGAATAAGTTATGAGAGATGGTACATGAAAATTATGAGGATATAGGGAAGGATACTTATTTTACATTTGAGGAAAGTTTGGGTGGATACCAAGGATATCACAATGATGCACATTGATGCAAAGTGACATAAGTAAATAGGATAGGATTTGCATGTTGAGGAAGCTTGTGGATGGAGGAATGGGACCTTGATTAGAAGACAAAAGGAGAAAGAGTATCAATAAGAGAAGTATCCTGAAGAGAGAGAAGAAAAGATGTGGCTAAACAAAGTCATGTGAATAAAATATGAGTATAGGATGAGATACTAGAGCGTAGAATTTACTGTGTATGTAGTGCTTAGCTCATTTTGAGACAAATAGGAAAAAAGGGTCATCAAACCCCTGCATGATGAATTTCCCAATTGAGGCATAATTGTAAATATAAGTTGTTGTGCATAATAAAATGTACTTTTGAGCCCTTGTTTATGTATGAATTTGTGTTGATTATGTGATTATGTGTGGATTCCATTGTGTAGGACTGTTTGAGATTATTTTACCCTCATGCATAGGGAAAAAATATTATGCACTCTGACTATAGGTGTGTAGGAATGCACCCTACATGAAATTGGGATTAGAGAGAGAGAGAAACCCGCGTGAGGTGAAAAGAAGATACAAATCCATAGTTGTGATTATGGGTAGAGTTGTAGAGGAGTTGTTAAGAGTTGAGGAAGAAAAATCCAACTACAGTTGGGTAGAGCTATGAGGATAACTTCGATGGTGAAGGTTGGGTAGAGCTATTGAAGAGTATAAGGAAAGAATAAAATGAAGAAAATCCCTGAGAGAGGGTTAAGGATTGATATAGCTTCGATAGAGAGGATAGGTAGAGTTTTCTAGTGAGAAGGGAAGATCACTTGAGGGTGGAAGGAAAAATTGAGTTCCATGAAGGAAGCTGAAAGATAACAATTTTGACAAAGAGATCTAGGTAGAATTGTTAGAAGGAGGAATCAATGGGAAAGTTCTTGAAGGAATTTCACATCGTGGAGGTGTAGATATGGACTACTAAAAGCATTCATGTAAGGTGATGGTTCCCATGTAGATATGTGATGAGTTGAGGAGGAAAATAGTGAATATAGAATCTCTAGAGGGAGATCAAGGGTCTAGGAAGACCTTGAAATGAGGAAATATACTGAAGGTATTGATGGAGAAGACAAGAATCCTCACAATAGAGGAGGTAAGGAATATTAACAAGAAAATTGTGGAAAGGGTCAAAGTGCTGAAATAGGCATAAGAGGCATTCAACTCCTAGCCATGTGGTGAGTAGGAGGATGATGAATAATAATAGGTAATGGTGTGTTACTTGGAGGAAGAATAATAATATGAGATAGACAATGACTGCTATATGATGATTAGGGTAGAATATGAGGTTCATGACTCCTTAAACCAATAATATTAGGATGAAAAATATTTGCTTCAGATAGGAAGAGGACCAAGACCAGACCTATTATGGTGGAGTATAGGAAATATGCAATGTAGACGCTAAAAAATAGGCCGATGGATAAGACCTTGCGATGTACAAGGTGGAAGAAAAACCAAGGGGTGATGATGGCTTGGGAAACATGTCACAAGGAAGAAAAAAAGGTGGTTGGAAATTCTGCATGCATGGGAACAAGGAAAGCAAATGATAGTAAGGAAGAAGATTCTTGTGAAGAGAACAATTGCATTGTTGTTGTGAAGGAAGAGAAGATTGAGAAACCTACAATGGTGGTGGAAATCACGGTAGAGGTGGAAAGAAGAGATCAATAGGAATTAAAGATATATTCCTCATAAATGTGGCTACATGATGAAGGTGATACTGAGAATAAGGTAACCATGGAATTTCCTGAGGTTCTAACATATATTGCAGAAGGAAAATTAGGTGGAGAGCTCCTAGGAATGGCTACAAGTTGCGAGGAGAAGAATGAGAGGATGACCATAATTTTCATGGTAGAGGTCAATGAATATGTGAAGAAGGACCATGTGGTGGTATGTTGTTTTTCTAACCATTTGGATGCTTCTATATGTGCAGATGTTGAAGTAGGAGACAAAGGTAGGATTGAGGTTTCCAAGGAAGAGAAGAGTTCAGAGAGTAGTTGTGGAGCTACCGAGACAAGAAAAGAAGAAAGAAGGAACAATGGTGGGGTGCAAAGGCTGGGTGATGACATCCTAGAGTAGATTTAGAAAGAAGAGAAGAAGGAAACAATTGATGACTTAAATAAAGGGAGGAAGGTAAATATGAAAATGAAGACGAAGAGTTTGAACCCACACACTTTTTATGAGATTTGGAATCTACATAAGAGGAGGAATATTGAGATAGACTCATGGGAATATTGATGGAATCAACATGAGGTCATGATTTTAAATAATAAAGGGCATATTGATATAGGAACATTCAACCAAGGATCCAAGCATTGGGGAGTGAGAACAATTTTGACTCCAAATCGAGAGTTTTGGACATAAGGTGTAGTTATTTACAAGATTTAGTATGAACGTCAACGTTGAGAGAAGACAAAGAGGAGAAATATTAGGCATTCATTGAGATATCAAAGGTAGGTTGAGTCATCCGATCGATGAATTAAGGAATACAAAAGAGTATCAAGATTTTTATGGTATGATAAATCATGACAATTTGATAGGTTATCAAGCATGATCCTAATCATTAGATCAAGCGACATTGAAAGTTGATGTTTTGATGATGCATTAATGGAGACTAGCCATCAAAGCAAATTATCGATAGGAAAGGATTTGGAAGGCCAATGGAGTGAAGAGTTATGATGTAGTGGGACCCCACATGTTGGAAGTAGGGAAATTAGGAATAGGTTAACGATAATGAGGTATTGGAGTTGTCGCATCAAAATAAATTCATCGAGAATTGTTGGATCAGGAATCCAATATGAATAGCCAAGAGAAAAATAAGGTGTAAGTAGAGGTAGGGAATTATAGGTGGATGCCGAGTGTTGGGAACTCTATATACCTATTAATTTCATAACAAGAAGAGTGTTAAATATTTAATTGTCAACCCAGGAAATTATTTTATTTCAAAGGCAATTAGAAAAGTATATACATAAACATTTTCAGTAGTTTAGTAAGTAAAATGAAAATCAATCAATCCTAATCACTGCCCATCCAACTCAAATCCCTGTAAGAAATCTAAGTAAAATTACCCATCTAGAAATTGAAAAGAACTTCTATGTCCTATTGTACCAATCTCAAGGTTTATGATCTAAAGATAAATCCACCTAGAATTACTTTTGCAGAAAATGGAAGTCTAAATTACCAAACCAGAAGGATCTCTAGTCATTAATCAAGCAGAAAATTCACCAATTCAATTGACCTATCTAATAAGGAAAACTCTAGAAAGATAAATGACACACAACACAAGAGATGAGAGATTCTATAACATCTATTAACACACTTCTTCATAAAGGAAAATATTAACTACACAGTCAACTATCACACCACACCACCTACAACAAGCCAAAGGAAAAACAAATAATGCAAGTGTTGAATGAATGCAGTTGAAAAAACCATATAAAGGTATCAAACTGAAATTACACACTAGACATATATAAAATAAAATAAAAAGAATCTAAACTACCAGCAACTCTATTAGAAGGCCGACCCTAGCCTTCAAACATAGATGTTGTCAAAATCTCACAAAGTCTACAACAGAAAAATGCTGAGAAATGCCACTCCTTTATTAATTTGATAAAGTTGCAGTTACATTCACTCTGCTATATCTATTATGAATTGAGAACCCCTCGCTCTCCCTATCTTCGCGAACTTATACGAGAGTGAAGTTGTTCAATTACATAAATTTCAGGCAGCCATGAAGATCTTTGAGCTTCAAGCTACTGGATTAAATTATGATGATTACAACGATTAATTCATTGCACAAGATAAGATCAGAAATAAATAGGATTTACTTCAAGCTGTCTCACAAACTGGCAGGCTCAATTGAATGTGGAATGTTATTGGGGTGTTTTAGTTGCAAGCGTGAAGGATCCTTTGAGATTCTCTTTCCATTAATGTTGACCAGATCATTGAGCAGGTAGCTGATGCTAAGAGGCATTAATTTCGAAGCATGATAAGATGTTGCAGTTGAGCCATTACGGAATATGATAAGATGTTGTAGTTGATCCACTCTGGAGTATGATAAGTTGTTGCATTAGAGTCACCTGGTAATTCTGAACCCTTCTTTTAAATCATGGACAGATCAACACAACGAAAGGTAAAATCCATGATTATAATTAAAACCAAGCATAAAAAGAAATAATGAATAATGATTTATACCTGAGATATTCATGCTCATTTGTAAGGAAAATATAAGGATTCATCTAAAAAATAGGGACAAGAATAGGGAGAAAGGATGAAACAAGGTAGAGTAAAAATGGGTAAATTAAGTACCCAACATCTCCCCTAGCTATCTGGTTGCATGTCCCCATGCAACAATCTGAACTAGTTTGGGCCTAAATCAAACTTAAGACTCTTCCTATGAAAAATTGTGAGGTTAAATGAAGGTTCTGGTTCCTCCTCTGGTATAAAAATTCCATTACTTGTGATAAAAGCACCCCAAAACTCTCTTTCATCTCTCTTTATCATCATGTAGTTGCCATTGTAGTTTTTGTCTGGACACCAAATAACAAGAAGCCAAAGGAAAAACAAATAATGCAAGTGTTGAATGAATGTAGTTGCAAATAACCATATAAAGGTATCAAACTGAAATTACACACTAGACATATATAAAATAAAATAAAGAATCTAAACTACCAGCGACTCTATTAGAAGAACGACCCTAGCCTTCAAACATAGATGTTGTCAAAATCTGACAAAGTCGACAACAGAGAAATGCTAAGAATTGCCACTCCTTTATTAATTTGATAAAGTTGCAGTTACATTCACTATGCTATATCTATTATGAATTGAGAACCCCTCGCTCTCCCTATCTTTGTGAACTTATATGAGAGTGAAGTTGTTCAATTACATAAATTTCGGGCAGCCATGAAGATCTTTGAGCTTCAAGCTGCTGAATTAAATTATGACAATTACAACGATCAATTCATTGCACAAGATAAGATCATAAATAAACAGGATTTACTTCAAGCTGTCTCACAAATTGGCAGGCTCAATTGAATGTGGAATATTATTGGGGAGTTTCAGTTGCAAGTGTGAAGGATCCTCCGAGATTCTCTTTCCATTAATGTTGACCAGATCATTGAGCAGGTAGCTGATGCCAAGAGGCATTAATTTCGAAGCATGATAAGTTGTTGCAGTTGAGCCATTACGGAATATGATAAGATGTTGCAGTTGAGCCACTCTGGAGTATGATAATTTGTTGCATTAGAGTCACCTGGTAATTCTGAACCCTTCTTTTAAATCATGGACAGATCAACACAACGAAAGGTAAAATCCATCATTATAAGTAAAACCAAGCATAAAAAGAAATAATGAATAATGATTTATACCTGAGATATTCATGCTCATTTGTAAGGAAAATATAAGGATTCATCTACAAAATAGGGACAAGAATAGGGAGAAAGGATGAAACAGGGTAGAGTAAAAATGGGTAAATTAAGTACCCAACATCTCCCCTAGCTATCTGGTTGCATGTCCCCATGCAACAATCTGAACTAGTTTGGGCCTAAATCAAACTTAAGACTCTTCCTATGAAAAATTGTGAGGTTAAATGAAGGTTCTGGTTCCTCCTTTGGTATAAAAAATCCATTACTTGTGATAAAAGCACCCCAAAAGTCTCTTTCATCTCTCTTTATAATCATGTAGTTGCCATTGTAGTTTCTGTTTGGACACCAAATAACAAGAAATATAAACCTCAAACTCAACCAGTTTAGACCATAGGACTCCATACATTTAACATAGCTAGGAAATCTAGACAAGGTATATTAAAAAATTTCAAAACAAAATGGGTGTTTTACCCTTAGGGATACAGGGGGAAATTCCTATCTCTAACCACTTCCTTGCATTGCAATGTCCTTCTTTCAATATATCATATCAGCAAAAATGGAGATGACCTTCTATTGAAATACAACCATATGATTGACTTTCCTTAAAAGAAGATCTCCTCGGCCCATTGTTCCTTAATTCTTGAATGATATTTTTGTGCTCAGTGAGGGAAATCATTTCTTCATCAAATTGGCTTGTATGACGCCTCCATTTACTTACTTCAAGCTTTAAAAATGACACCTCTTATGTCAATTCTTGATTATTTCTATCTGTGGATGGCTCCTGAAATTTTGCGTCTTTCACCTGTGTTGCTTCTTCTTGCATTTGAAAATTTAAAACATGGGCTGTTGCTTCCTCAAATTCAGTCTAAACTCCTACTTCTTGAGTTTCAATAGTGTCATCCTCAATCTTAACTGGTACTTCCTGTGTTTCACCCTTATTCTAAACTACTACTTCCTGTGTTTCAACAGATTCAGTTTGAACTGTTGTTTCAGAAACACCGGTTCTTATGTGACAGTGTCCGATTATTGCAATTATATCGTAGCAACTTCGAAAACCAAATTAAAAGACACTAGTTCTTGTGTAACAGTGTCATGTTCTATCTCCATATCTTTAGGATGCTGGATGATCTCAGTATCGATCGACTGTTTCTCCTGATCTGAAAGTGGATTGATGTCCTGGGAACTACTCCCAGAGCGAAGACATTCAATCTTTTCTGAATATTGAGGTTGCAGTTCCTCATTTAAATGTAATTCTTTTTAGGAATCTCATCCACCTTCAACCCTGTTTCTTCTGTTGGTTCCTCATTTAGTGTCTCATTTCTTTCTTGGCTTGAATGTGCCAATATCCAGGCTGCTATTTCCATTTTATCAACCTTATATCCTACCAGCCTAAATAAAACTCCACATTCAGGACATAACAACTCTTCTTTTTCCTGGTTGGAAAGTGGATTTTCAAACTGACTAGAAGCTTCTCCCAAGGTGTTTAGGCCTCATGCTCCTTAATGTTTTCTTACCTCCTTCCACCTTTTCAGTTCTTCCCTAAGTTCTTGTGCATCTTCCTTCAGAAATTCATTTTCATATTGCAAAATTTATAACTGGGGATGCACAAGTTCTTAAGTAATGGTGGCCACCATAGGTGAATTTCCCACTGGTTCTTGTGTTTCAGTGGGTACCCTAGGTTTTAAAATGGGGATTTCAATCCTTTCCCTTTCTACTACCCAATAATCCCTAATTATTCTTCTTCTGGATGATTCTCCCTGTGTTCCAATAGTTTCTTGTGTAACAATGGAATCCATTGGTAAATTTCCCACCGGTTCTTGTGTTTCAGTGGGTAAAATGGAAATTTCAGTACTTACCGCTTTTGCTGTCCAGGAATCCCTAGTTCTCTTTCTCATGGATGATTCTCCTTGTGTTTCAGCAGGTTCTTGTGTAACAATGGCTTCCATCGATAAAATACCCACTGGTTCTTTTGTTTCAGTGGGTAAAAGGGGAATTTCAATGCTTACCACTTCTACTATCCAGGAAGCCCTAGTTCTTCTTCTCTTGGATGATTCTCTTCCGATACTCTATCTTTTCCTCTTCCTCTATGGTGTGGGAAAGGTAGAGACTTATCCAATTTTTGTTAAATGTTCCTCCTCCTCTATTACATTTCCTTTTATCTTCGAGGAAGTTTCGATCTTGACAACCCGAGGCCTTATTTCCCCAGTTTATGCAACTTATCCTTATTCTCCTGTCACATTCGCAACTCCATATTCCATTGTCACTACTTCTGCAGCTGTTCCCCCCTTCTATTTATTCTGCTACTGCTCCCTCATTTGATAATAGCATAGGTTCTTCTATTGCTCCAACCATTTCCTCCATAGGATTATATACTGCTGCAATTCCCCCTGAATTTTCCTCTTGCTCATCTTCTTCTTCTTCCAACTCTTCATCCTCCCTCGCCAGCTGAATCTGAGGAGATTTGTTCGACCTCTCTATTCCTAATGTGTGCTACTATAGGTTCCTAGTGCATCCCAACTCCAACAAACTGTTCCTATATTAAGTTATTTCGTGCCGAATATATTTGCACCAATAATTTAATCAACCCATGGTTTATGATAGAAGATAGTGGGTGTCTAGAGTTCATAACATAATGCACCATGTTTTGTAGAGTATGTGAAAGATAAAATGGCATATTTATAAGTGTTCGATGGTGTAAGTGATACAATAGGACAAAATCATAAAGTAAATAACCCTATATCTTCATTCACATGTAATGTACATGTTTAGGAAGGTAGCAACCTGGTCCCACGGTCTTGGAAATGTCTCTAGTGCCACTCCTTTAGCTCTTTTTTCTACTTTCTCCCCTGCTACTAGAAATTATTCAACTGCTCTCAAATTGTTCCTCTTTCGGAAGAACCAACAATCCCCAGTCTAAGGCAGTCCTGTAAATTCTACTACAACCCGTCCCGATGCATCTATCCTCAACCCTTTGATCTCTGAGTATTCTCCCATCAAGTTCATAGTGAATTGGAGTGTTTTTTCCTCATGGAAACCATTCAATGTTTGGAAATAACCAATCCATCTAGCTTCGTGGAAAATGGAAAAGGTCTCTATGTTTGCAGGAAGAGTGTCTATATTTCTAGGTTCATACCTGATTGGAGGACCCATATTGCATTTTCTTTATTGGATGTGATAGGTGGGTGTAGTAATTGACAAAATCAGTCATTTGAGTTGCAACAATTGAACCCAGTAACCAGATAACAAGTGCTCATACGGGTGTTTTGAAGTTTTTGGAGAAATTAGAAACAAGATGTCTTACAAATTATCGAAGATAGGGTGACAATTGTTTGGAAGTACATGTAGGATGATTTTGAAATGAAAATTAACTAATTATGGCATACTGTCAGGAGTCAAAAAGTTAAAATCATTATAGTATATCATTTAATACTTGATTATACTTGCAATCAGAATCCATACCTGATCATCGTTACTCGAGCCGTCAATTCCTCGGTATGATTTGAACTTTCGATGCCAAATAATCATAAGGAAGATAATTTGACACGCGCAATTAAGAATAAATATGTCGTCAAGAATTAATCAGGTAGAGCATGTTCATATCAGCATTGATATCCTGAACGCATGGAGGGAATGTAAAATATCTCATTATGAAACAATAATATTTAGTTGGAAATCTGCCCCAGATGCGGCGGATTTTCCATGATATTTTCAACAACAATACCAGTGGAGTTAGGGAAACATTTGGTAGAAAAATGACAGAGTTGTAGCATAAAATAAGAAACTTTGATTGAAAATTAGCAGAGTTGCAATGAACAATAGTCAAATTTAGTGGGAAAAGTAACAGAGTTGCAGCGAAATTTGGCCAAAAATAGCGAGAAATTTAGTAGAGTTCCAATGGGATTTGGTAAAAAATAACGAAAAATTTAGTGGAGTTGCAACGGAATTTGGTCAAAAATAGTAGAAAAGTTAGCGGAGTTGCAACGGGATTTGGATAAAAATAGCGGAGTTGCAGTGGATAAAAATTAAGCACTTGACATAATTTCCGCTAAAAAATGTTTTGACAGGGCTTGATAAAATATGAAAAATGATAAATTTCCCGTCAAATATCTGCAATCTTATCCATTCATTCTTTCAAGGAGTCATATCAATGAAGAAGGATCATCCAAGATTCTGCAATCGCTTGGACCATCGCAACTACTTCTTCTACCTGAAATTTCTCACAAATACTTGTTCACAGTTCTAAGAAACACACCCGATCATAGCTAAAAAAAATAAAAATGAATAATGAAAATCAAACAATTTTATTTATATACAATTTTTGTGGAATTTGTGGCAGACTTAACAAGTTTTAGAAATAGGGGAAAAACCCCGCTCCTATACCAGTTGACAGTCTAGATTAGCTGCGACCTATGAGATAAATGCATCCTTCAAGATAGGTTTATGATAAATCCGTAATCGATGACCATTTGCAAACATAGGTGTCTGATTTTCATTAATAGTGGCCAAATGAACTATTCCATTGTCAAATACCTTATCTATTCTGTAAGGTCCCATCCATATTGTGTGTAGCTTGGCTTTAAAATATCTTTTAAACCATGAATCATACAGTAAATCCCAATATCTTCGCAAAATACCTTCTTCTTTATAAATATATCGTTCCATTTGGAGCGTTGCTATTGAATTAAAGTCGTATGATGTATAACAATGACGTTCTTTTCATCTAATTCATTTTGTTGATTCAGCCGGTTCTTCTAAGCCTTCATTAAATCCAGGTTTTCCTCTATGGTTTTTCTTAGAGTTTTAATTTCAAATTCAATAGGAAAAACAACACCCTTTCCGTACACTAGTTCATATGGGGAGAAACATGTAGTGTTGCACCATGTTGTATGGTAGGCCCATAATATTTCTGGAAGCCTTTCAACCCAATCCTTGCGATGACTCTTCACTGTTTTGTAAGGATTGACCTGATCACCTTCTTCATGATTTCTACCTTCCCAATGGCCCGTGGATGATATGGAGAGGTTACTCGATGCTAAATATGATACTTCTGAAACAATGCCTCCATCTTTTGGGACACAAAATGTGGTCCTCGTTCTATCACAATTTCCCTGGGTACTCTAAAGCGGGAAAATATATCTGCATATAAAAATTCTACTACAGCTTGATCATTGGCCTTTAATAAGGCCACAAATTCCACCCAATTGATCATATAGTCAATGGAAACCATAATGTAAAATTTCTATCTTGATGGAGGGTTGATAGGACCTACAAATATAGGGCCCATCTATCAAAGGGTTCAACAACCAACTGTGGCTGAAGTGGAATTTCATCTAATCTGTTTGGTTGGCCCATTCTCTGGCATATGTTACATTCTTGAACATACTTTCTCACATCCTGAAATATAGTTGTCTAGAAATAGCCCAACCTTAATGCTTTATGGCTCGTCCTTTAATTAGTGAAATTCCCCCCATAGGGCTCATCATGGCAGGCCTTCAAAATAATGTGTATTTCATCCTCTCTCACACACTACCTAATTTCCATATTAGGTCCTATGTATAATAGGGGGCCCTCGATCTAGCAATACCTCACACTTTGTTGTATGATTCTCCTCTTTTCTCGTTTGGATAAGTGCGATGGAAGTCTATCTGCAACCAAGTAATTGGAAATATCAGTGTACCATGGGGAAAAGGTTGATACTGCAAATAAATGTTCATCATGAAAGGAATCTTTGACTGGTGTATCATCATCATTATTAGTCAGTCGAGAAATGAAATCTACACCCACATTCTCTTTCCCTAGTCTATCAACAATAGTTATGTCAAATTCCTGGAGTAACAACAACCACCTAGTCACTCTAGCATTAGTAATGGGTTTTTTCATCAAATATCTAATAGTTGGTCAGTATGTACAAAGGAAGAATATCTAGTAATGCAATGTCTAAATTTATTAATGGCATAAACGATATTAAGGAATTATTTCTATGTTACTGTGTAGTTTAGTTCATTAGGATCTAGATTCTTATTAACATAATAGATAGCGTACGGGCTGTGACCTTCCTGCTGTCCCAAAACTGCTCCAATGGATGTGTCTAAAGCATCAGAAGAGATATGAAAAGGAAGGGACCAATTAGGCTCCCTCAAGATGGGTGTTGTAGAAATCCTTTTGTTTAGTTTTGAAAATGTTTCCTGGCATGCATCTATCCACACAAATTGGGCATATTTCATTAGTAAATTAAATAAAGGAGATGCCAAATTGGACATTTTTTCTATAAATATCTTATAATAACGAACATGACCAAGAAAAATTCTTACCTCTTTCTACGATCCAGGGATATGCATATTTGACATTACCTTTATCTTGGTTGGATCTACCTGAATACCTGCAGCATAGATAAAATGTCCTAGAACCACACCTTCACTCATCATTATGTGTCATTTTTCGGTGCTTAGAGATAGGTGTGTTTTTTCATAGAATTTCAAAACCTTTTCCAAGTTTTCCAGTGCTTCATCAAAACTGTTTCCATAAGGAGTGAATTCATCCATAAAGAATTCCATACAATCGTTCACAATTTCAGAGAAAATTCCAATTATAGCCCGCTGAAATGTAGCCGACGCATTGCACAACCTGAAAGGAAGCACCCTGTATGATAAGGTTCCCCAAGGACATGTGAAGGTGGTTTTATCTTGGTCTTCAGGGGCAATTTGGATTTGATTATATCCACTTAAACCATCCACAAAAGAAAAGAACCATTTTCCAGACAGGGTGTCTAGGACCTGATTGATGAAAGGAAAAGGGAAGTGGTCCTCCTATGTTGCTTTGTTAAGTTCTTTGTAATCTACATAGACTCTCCATTTCGATTTCTTCTTAGGTACGATCACTAGTGGGGAGACCCACTCACTGTCTAAAATAGGGTAAATAAAAACTATGTGTAAAGGTTTTTGGATTTCGTCCTTCACGATATCTCTCAAGTTCGAGTTCATTCTACGTTGAGGTTGGTGTATAGGATTTGATTCATTCTTAATATAAATATGATGGGTACACAATGCTGAGGGAATTCCCCTCATGTCTGTGTATTCCCATGCAAAATTCCCCTTATGTTTTTTCAGCAGTGTAACGAGATGTTCCAGTTTTTCAGCTTTGAGATTAGGGTTGATATTCAATTTTCTCCTTGAGTCGAATTCTACTGGAACACTCCTGGAATGATCAATTACTGGAATCAATTCAGTGTTATTGACTAAGGATCCTTATGTTATTTCTTCCTATTCCTATTATTTTAGTGTGCTATCTAGAATATGATATGATCATTTAGTGACAGACGTAGGCTCGCTAATGAAATTGTAGATGGTACCATCTTCATTTTATGTTTTAAAGGTCAAGGGTCTCCCAATTGTTAATAAATGTTGAATATCTTCTTCTTCCTCTAAATCCATCGACAATAGAATTTCATCGTCTAGGCTCAGTCTAGCTAGAGGATACAAAGTCAGATTTTTAATGGCACTTCCATCATAAATTGTCATGGACCCTGATCTACAGCTGATGTATGCATTTGCTGTAGCCAACCATGGTCTTTCCAAGATCAATCGGTGTCTCCCCAGCCATGACTTAGGTTGTAAAACAACAAAGTATGCAGGGTACTCCCATGAATCAATGAATACTACTAGATGGTCATCCAAAATTCCTTCTGGTTTAATAGCAGATCTTTCATCCATCTCTAGTATGGTTGGGGTAGGCCTGAGATTAGCGAGTCCTAGTTTTTTTAAGGTCTCAATGGTCATAACATTTATTGACGTGCCTAAGTCAACCAAAACATTAGAGATTTGAATCTTCCCAATACATGTTGTGACAGTGGGGTTACTTGGGTTAGCGTATTTAGACAATGGGGATTTCCCCATCATTAGTTTAGATAAATTTCCTACCACATGCACTGTAGGGGGGTATTTAGGCTTCCTTCCTGGTTTTTTTTATAACCAGGTCTCTAATAGTTTTGGCATAAATAGGTACATCATGTAGGTCTTGTAATAGTGGAATTCTTACATAAAGATTTTTCAACTCTCCTAGGAGGTTGAAACTAGGTTGTTCCATAGCCTTTTACAAGGTTAATATTTCAAGATACGGTGTTTCTCTCTAATAATGTATAAGTTTCATTTTAGTACATGTATTTGCAAGTGTTTCAGTTGTTGTTTCGTCATGTAACTCAATCGGTGTTTTAGCTGATGTTTCAATGTACTCAATAATGGGGATAACTAAACTGAATAAATTTCCAAATTGTGGATTCATTCCTTCATTAGTCATAGAGGATGGAACATCCTCAATGACTATTGGTTCCACCACCCTCCCTGATCGTAAGTGTAAATTATTGCAAGAGAGAGGGGAAATGGAATAAGCTGGCATGATGGAAATTTGGAATTGTTGCACCTCCTTATTGTTAGGATTGTGGTTAGGTTGAGAAGGAAATTGAGGACGGAGTGGTGAACCCATTGGTGTAGCATTATTTGGGAGTTGCATCTGAGGTCACTGATCCTATGGATAGGATGGATGATTATGAGAAAAATGGTTCCCTAGATACATATTTCTCCATCCTGGAGACCAAATATCTTGTTTGTTTGGATGTGGTCCCCATGAAGTCCAAGGATTCAGATATTATGCTGTAGGTTGTGAAGGTTGGTGCCTCTGAGGGTTAGGATATGAGTATGGTGGAGGAAATTGATTATTAACAGTATCCCAAGAATTGAAAGGAGTAGCTCAGAATTCATACCTGGAACCCGAGGTTTCCACGACTTCTTCTGCGTAATAAAACAGGTTCGTTCCGTGTCTACAATGGATGCTTGAAATACTTCTTTGTCTTTTGGAAGTGAGGGACAATCTTTGGTATCATGCTCAAATTCACACAGACCACACACCTCCACCTTATCAAGTGGAAATTCTTTCAATGGGTGCTTCTTCCTGCACTTAGGGAAGAACACCCCAAGTACCAGATCTCCAACCACTTGTTTATGTTTTTCTCTCATGAAATCCTGTTGTGAAGAGATGTAACTCATCATGTCAGTTTTAAAATTATAGAGGATATTACCAATCTTTTACCGACTAGCTCCTCCGCCATGTGACTTCTGTTCCCATGAGAAAATGTCTCGATCCCTTGAACTGATTCTGGAAGATCCCTTGGAATATCATCGACATAAGTCCACAATATGATAAATAGATTCCTTAGAGTCATGTCTCTTCCCTAATATATTAAGCATGCCCATACAATCTTCTCTTATTCCCCACAATAGAATGATATTGAGGACATCCCTTCCAATAGTGGTTTGGCCTGACCTCTTGCACATTATACATAATCCTTTCCACAAAATCCTCCAAACTCTCATCGTCCTTTTGCACCATATTAAATAACTCTTCTCTCTTATCTTTCGTCCTACAATATTATTAGTACTTTCCTAGAAATACTTGTTTCATTTGATCCCACGTTGCAATAGTTTCGCCACCCAAAATCATAAATCAACATAAGACATTATCTTTCAAGGTAGCAGGAAAGAGTTTCAGCTTTTGCTCATTGGAGGTATAGTCATAACTTCGATAGAGAATGTCGAACTCAAAGAGGAATTCATCTGGATCCTATGTGTCCTTCCCATGAAAGTGAGGTAACAATTAGGGTGAAATGTTCTTCATAGGGGCATGTCCAGATGTTTTCTGAATGGGGAAATGGAGTGTGGAAACTTTTTCCTCATGCTATAGGTATCCATTATCATTATGATTGTCCCCTACTTCTTCTTCATGATCGTCATGGTGACTCTCGTTATTCATGATTATTTATTCCTCTATATTTTCTGTATTTTTATGATCTTTGTACTTCCGTCAAAACTATAACCACTCCTCTTTTTTAACATCCTCTTCGTTGATTCGATAGAACTCCTCTGGTCCACCTAATCCCACAGAACTACCCCTATCTCCTGTAGTTCCTTCCACAGGGACACCATATGGTGTCAAAACAGCTACTTATATCTCCACAATTACTGATGCTTCCAGCCTAGGAGAAACATGGATTCTTCTCACAGATGATGGTCCTTGATTTCGAGCCCCAGTGGAATAATTAAACCTGGAATTTAATTCATCAACGAATGTATTTCTCCCTAATCCTGGGCTACAAACACGACCTCTTCCACTAACCAAGTTAGTGTTTTGGGGGGGTTATGAGAATATCCCATTGAGTTCTCCTCATATTCATGAAAACCTATAAATCATGCAAGATTATAAATCATACCTGATCCTCAGGTAAGGAACCCATTCGGTCTATTGAAGGATGCACAACTCTTCACTATGTCTTATCACTCCTGCACCTGAGAATTAGGAATACTAAATAAAATGAACCAATTCAACTACTAACTATGCCTATCAATTACCTTCCCAGCAACGGTGCCAAAATGTTGGGAACTCTATATACCTATTAAATTATTAACAAGAAGAGTGTTCAATATTTAATTGTCAACCCATGAAAGTCTATTATCTCAAAGGTAATTAGCAAAGTATATTCATAAAAATTTTCAGTAGTTGATAAGTAAAATGAAAATCACTCAATCCTAATCACTTCCCAACTAACTTAGCTCCATGTAAGAAATCAAAGTAAAACTACCCATCTAGAAATTGAAAAGAACTTCTATTTCCTATTGTGCCAATCTCAAGGTTTATGATCTAAAGATAAATCCACCTAGAATTGCTTTTGCAGAAAATGGAAGTCTAAATTACCAAACCAGAAGGATCTCTAATCATCAATCAAGCATCAAATTAACCAAAGTAATTGACCTATATAATTAGGAAAACTCTATAAAGATAAATGAAACACAACACATGAGCTCAGTGAGTCTGTAACAACTATTAACACAATTATGCATAAAGGAAAATATTAACTACATAGTCGACTGTCACACCACCTACATCAAGCCAAAGGAAAAACAAATAATGAAATCGCTAAATGAATGCAGTTGCAACTAACCATATAAAGGTATCAAACTGAAATTCCACACTAGACAAAGATAAAATAAAATAAAGCATCTAAACTACCAAAAACTCTGTTAGAAGGTGCACCTTGGCCTTCAAGCATAGATGATGTCAAAAGCTCACAAAGTCTACAACAGAGAAATGATGAGAATTGCCACTCCTTTATTATTTTGATAAAGTTGTAGTTACAGTCACTCTGCTATATCTCTTAGAAATTTTGAAACCCTTGGTCTCCCTATCTTTGTGAACTTATACAAGAGTGAAGTTGTTTAGTTACATAAATTTTGGGCAGCCATGAAGATATTCGATCTTTAGGATGCCGAATTAAATCATGACAGTTACAACCATGAATTGATTGCACAAGATAAGCTTAGGAATAGATGAAATTTACTTCAAGATGTTTCACAAACTCGCAGGATCAACTGAATGAGGAATATCCTCAGGGAGTTTCAGTTGCAAGTGTAAAGGATCCTACGAGATTCCCTTGCCATTAATGTTGACCAGATCATTGAGCAGGTAGATGATGCCAAGAAGCATTAATTCTGAAGCATGATAAGCTATTGCAGTTGATCCATTCCAAAATATGATAAGTTGTTGTAGTTGATCCACTCTGGAGTATGATAAGTTGTTGCAGTAGAACCACCCGGTAATTCTGAACCCTTCTTTTAAATCACGAACAGCTCAACACAACGAAAGGTAAAATCCGTGATTATAAGTAAAACCAAGAATAAAATGAAATAATGGATAATGATTTATACCTGAGATATTTATGCTTGTTTGTAAGAAAAAGATAAGGATTCATCTACAAAATAGGGACAAGAATAGGGAGAAAGGATGAAACAGGGTAGAGTAAAAAGGGGTAAATTTAGGACCCAACACCTAGGAAAAAGAACCCAACAATAATTTAGGGAGACACCATTAATAAGTGCTATATGAAGATAATATAAGCAGTTGAGGAGTGAGATCTGATGGTGTATCAGACCATGGGTATAAAAATACCCATATAAAGGGAAAAAATGGAGGTCCGAGATCAAGGAAGCCGATAGGAAGGGATCTAAGTGGGACAAGGAGACAAAAATATCTAGAGGATACAATAATAAAAGGATCTAGAAGGAACAATTTTGGAGGAAAGAGTTATGCGAGTCGATACATGAAAATGATGAGGATCTGAGGTAGTATACTTCCCGTATGTTCAAGGAAAGTTTGGGTGGAGAGTGAGAATCTCACCATGATGTAACAATAATGCAAAGTGACATAAGTAATGAGAAAGGATTTCCATGTAGAGGAATCTTCTAACTGAAGGAATGAAAACTTGAGAAGAAGATAAAAGGAGAAAGAGTGGTTAATGGAGAGGATCTAGAGAGAGAGAAATATAGAAGAGCCTCAAGAAGAGAAGTATCCCAAGGAGAGAGGATAAGCACTGTGGCCAAGCAGAGGAACACATGAAATCCAAGGGTAGGCTGAGTGACCATGCATTTTTGGGAACGCTATATTCTTTTCATGTGAATTGACTGGAAAAGTCAACAGTCAACTAGTTTAAGTCAACTATAGTTAGAGGAGACATATGGGAGAAGTCTAATTGATTGGATGACTAGAGTAGTTGTTTGGTAAAAGGAAATCAAATGGTTGATGGAATGACTAGATTCTGACGAGAAATCGATGAGAGTTGACCTAGTCAATTTGACTATAACATAATAACTAAAAGTGGTTAAGAGTTTTTGGATTGTCATTAACGAGTAGTTGGTTGTATTGCATCTATAAATAATATGTAATTACTATGTATGATGTACTATAGAGTACTGTATTATGATAAGTAGTGTGTAGCATGATTATGTAATGAAATGTGATTTATTGTCTAGCAAGTAATGGTTATAAACACACGTTTTTTTAGTGTTTGATTAATAGATGAGTTGTAGACCTACTGGTTTGTTCGTTTTCCTCCAAGAGAGAGGTTTCTAGGGTAATTTATGTGTAATGTTTGAAATGTGTTATGTTCCATTGTATTATGTTTATTTCTACTTAACTTGAATCAATTTGAAAACCTGTTGTAATTAGTACTAAGACCCAACATTGGTATCATATCCGTATTTGGATGCAGAGGGATGCCTTTTCTACTGAGGGTTTTAGATTGGTATTGAATTTGGGGGAATACTTGTTATACTAGGAGTCTTTCAAAATCATTAATTCATTGTTAGAATGGATAACAAATCATGAATATAAATAAAAAAGTTTAATGAGAAAATTGTTGAGCTTTGGAAGCTTAAAATGGAAGATCTCCTTGTGGATCAAGAACAATGGATTATAGTTGACCCATGAATGAGTTTAACCGGTGTGTCAAAGGAATACTGGAAAAATATTGACAATTAGGAAAGGATTACCATATGCCTTTGTTTAGCGGATTTTATTTTGCTGAATGTCTCAGAAGAAGACATTGCAAAGAAGTTATGCGAAAAATTGGGGAACATGCACTAGTCTAGATCTCTGGTTAACAAGTTGTTTCTTTGGAAGAAGTTGTATCTTCTGAATATGGGACAAGGTGAATTGGTTATAAAGCACCTAAATGCATTCAAAAATGTTATTATTTAGTTATTGTCTATGGATATTAAGATCAACGAGGAGGAAAAATGCATTAGTTTGTTTTGTTCTTTGCCATATTCCTAGGCTATCCTGGTTATGGATTCGAATAAATAATACCACATTGAATATCGACGATGTTGTTGTGCTTATATTGTTGGAAGAGATGAGATGAAATGACGTGGAAGGGGAGACTCATGAGGCATTGTCGGTATGAGTTCGACCAATATATAGAGGAAAAATGATAACCTCCATTAGAATATTGAAGTTAAGGGGTATATCTAAGACTTGATCCCCTGGTATAACGAGGAAAACATTGTAGCAATGCGGAAAACTAGAGCATTATTGATAGAACTGCAATTCGATGGATGTTAATAAAGGAAAAGGGTACGATGAATTTCAGTCAAATGATGGTAAGTATTTGCAAGAAGGGAAGTCAATGTGTATTTGGCCTCCTCAAGTACATAGTCAGACCGTGATTCTTGGATGATCAAATCCAATGCTTCATATCATATGATACCTCATAGAGAGTGGTTCTACGAGTAGGGGATCAATGGTAGTGATTTCCTACTAGGAGGTGACTCACTAACAATGATAATAAAATGAGGTAATGTTTGATTGCAGATGAAAGATGGAAGAAAATGAACATTTCCAAGAGCACTGCATATCCTAGGTTTGGACCAAAAACTGATCTCAGTCAGTAAGATAGGGAATACAGGAGTACTTTTTGTATTTGAGAAAGATACGTGCAATATGGTGTGAGGATAAATTATATCAATGAGAGGTGTTTAGACTAGAACCATGTACAAAATATTGAGAAGAAAATAAATTGACAAAAGTGTCAATGTGGGTTGTCCTGAGTTTGAAAGAACATATGCTTTCCTAGTTGACTTAACCATTTTTTGGCCTTAACAAATGGGGAATATAGGAGAGAAAGGTATTCATGATATGCACACAACAAAGGTATGGTCAAAGGTATCCCTAATTTTATTGAAGAAATGGACATATTTGAACATTGTATTTATGGAAAACAAAGTTGTGTAAGATTCTCATATGGTGGTACTATGGCTAAGGAAATAATATAGTTAATACATAGTGATGTGTTTGGACCTATGTTGGTCCCTTCACCAGGAGGATATCAATATTACATTTATTTTAGAGATTATTTCTCCAAAATGACATGGTTTTATTTTCTAAGGAATAAACATGAATTTTTTGGAAAGCTTCAAGAGTTCAAATCCCTTGTCGAAAACCAAATTGATAAAAAAATCAAGGTGCTAAAAAATGATAATGAAGGAGAATTATGTGGAAAAATATTCGACCACTTCTGTAGATATAATGGTATATATCGAAGAAGAAAAAATCCATATACACCTCAACATAATGGAGTTGTTGAAATGAATAGGACGTTGATGGAGAAACCAAGGAGCATGCTCAGTGGTGCAGTAATCATACAAGAATTTTTGGCGGAGGTTGTCGACATGGTGTGTTACCTGGTGAATAGGTTGTCATCAATATATCTAGTAAAAAATATTCCATATGAGTCATGGAATGGGAAAAGGCTCTCTTACACATATCCGAGTGTTTGGGCATGTTTCCTTTGTGCATATCCCAAAGGAGAAAATAAAAAAATATTGATAGCAAATCAGAGAAATGCATCTTCATTGAGTACATGGATGGAGTGAAAGGGTATAAGTTGTGGAACCTAATGATGAGGAAGGATTTATAACCAAGATGTGATATTTATATAATTAAAAAGAACTTGTGTGAATGAATAGGTTAAAAGAGAAAAACCAGAAAACACAAGGGTTTGAAATGAATGGTGAAAGTATGAATTTGGGAGAGTCGACTAAATATGATGAAGAGGTGGAACAACAAACTCTGGATGTTAGGAGGTATCCTCGAGAAAGGAAACAACTAGAAATGTATATTCCACCCAAATTTCACATTGATTTTGGATTATATTCCATTGAAGTTGATCATAGGCCAGTAAATGAATTGATCGACTCAATAGAGGGAGAAATATGTAAAAAGTCCATGGATGAAGAGATGGAGTTCTTGAAGAAAAATAAAACATGGGATATAGTCATGTTACCAAATGGAAGGAAACCTGTCGGGAGTAAGTGGGTGTTCAAGAAAGATTTAATTGCAATAGGTCAAGTCAATAAGTGCAAGGATCGACTGGTAGTGAAAGGGTACTCTCAAGTGTAGGGAGTCGACTTTGGTGAAAATTTATTTCTTGTTGCTAAAATAAATTCCATAAGGGTACTAGTGTCTTTAGCTATAACATTTGATCTTGAGATAAAAAAAATGGATGTAATGACAACATTTCATGATGTTTATCTTGAAGAACAAATTTATATCAAGACACTTGAATATTTTATAGAAGGAGAAAAGGAGTTGGTCTGTAAGCTCAATAAGTCTCTCTATGGTCTAAAGAAATCACCTAGGATGTGGTATCAAAAGTTCGATATGTGTATCCAATAACTAGGGCTTGTGAGAAGTTAGGCTGATCACTGTGTGTATTGGAATAAAATAGATGGTCATTTAATATATGTAGTTCTATATGCCAACGATATGTTGTTGGTCAGAAATAACATGGATTTGATAAAGGATGTGAAAGTGTAGTTATCCTCTAAGTTTGACATGAAGTATCTCTGAGCAACAAATTTCATTCTCGAAATGAAAATCACAAGAGATCCAAGAGGTAGAAATCTATGGTTAAGTCAAATGAAATATGTTGAGACCATCCTGAAATGTTTCAATATGTAGGATAGTTGACTAGTCAAGTTTCCTATCCCTATGGGAGTTAGTTTATTTAATGAACAGTGTCCTAAGTATTAAATTGAGCACATAGATCTATGGACAAACAAACAACTCACATGATAGATCACACAATTTACTCAGTTATTGAAGAATGAAACAGTGCAAAAATGGCTTGCAGTTGTGAATGCTTTTCATTAATCAAAGAGTAATTAGATAGATAATTACAATGAAGTACAATGGCTTTAATAGACACAAGCAATTCAAATCCACATGAGGAAGTTCGAATTTATTAGACTCTACTTGACTATAGGTAACCAAGACCTTGTCTAAATCACTATCGGAGGACTCAATAGTTAACTGACCTTATCTAAACCATAACCGGAGTTCATCGGAGCTCTAAAACACAACTCAAGTGTTACATTCAGTGTTGACTAAGGTTAACTGACTGTGGTAGGTGAGAAATGCACCCCACATGAGTGCAGTCAAGTAAACCTAGCGCTAACTGAATGTAGAGGACTAGAATTGAATGTAACTGACTCCTAACTTAGCTTAACCAGTCATCAACTGAAGTGAACTGACCTTGGTTGGTTTCGGCACTCCCAGTGGCTCCTAAATTGTAGGGATTGGTATAGGAGGCTCCGAAACTGATGCAATCAAGTGCAATCAGTGGCAAGGAGCCTCAATTAGTGTTCCCCACACTTTAGTAACTGAAACATGTGCCCCAATTAGGTCAATTTGACCCAATGGTGCTAATGACTATAAATAGACTGGATGGAATCCCGATTTAGACATGACTCCCGATTTAGACATATGACCAAATTGGACAAGGGAGGATTAATAATCCTAACACCCCCCCTGAATGCTAACTTGGACAATCTGTGAGCCCTGGTAACTAAGACCATAGGTCACCCATTACATCAAGTAAAGTAAAGTAACTGCTAAAAAACAAGGTGCTTGGGAAAAACCACATGGGAAAAAATCCCCCCCTCTAATTAATCAGGTAGAATCAGTATCAATCTGGTTCTTCTGTGCATAGGTATCCTGGGGCCTGGAATGTGAACCTTTCCATCATTATATATGGAGGAATATTCCTCTTTGGAATAAGAATGATATTCTCAACTAAATCAGAAATATAGACAGTTGCCGGATGAAGATTGGACCCATGTAGAGCAACTGAAGTCAACTGAAAAGTGAGAAAAGGTTCTTGAGAATTCAGAAAATGTGAGGAAAAATCAAGAAACTGATATGTTGCAGCCATAAACAGCAAACCATGAGTGGTAATAACATCCCCAAGTGTTAGGAGCAAGGGTCTAGGCAGATGCAGAAAATCTTCCTCTTTACTAGTTCTGTGAGGAGATGAGCATGTGATCAAAGGTAGAGAAGCACTGGGACTGTTGAGAGCAAATGATTGAGCTATGTAGTCTGATATAAATTCTGAAATAGATAATTAATCACATAATAAAATATCATCAACCTCATATGAGGAAATTAACACCAAATCCCCATCAACAGTTTTGAAGAGAAAGTGCGGTACTTGATTTTTCACACCGGAATTGGTGAGAGTAGCTACAAGCATGATTGAAGGATTTTGGATTTTACAATATGAAACAAATAATATCAGATCAAAAATTAAATCATATCTAAATGGGTTCAAAACAGATCCAAAACTGTGAAATGTAATCAAATCCTCAGCAGCAGTTTTGTAGGAGACTTGTGGTACTTGTTTCTTCATACCGTTGATGGGAACAGCTACAAGTGGTACTAAAAGATTATGAATTTGATATATTAAACCAAGAAATATCATATCAGATCTAAATAAGATCATATCAGATCCAATAAGGTTAATATCAGATTCAAATAAATGGTTAATCGAGACGGTGGATGCACAAGTTTCTTCTTCTTCAAAATTCTGAATTTTGGTGCATGCAATCTTGCAGGAATTTGCTGGAAAAACTAGATCATGGGGAGCGAATGGATCTCTCTGGTAGTATGATATTTCTTCCAAAATATCCAAAGTATCACATATTTTCACACCAGCAGCAACATTAGAGGGAGAAAAATCAAATTTCTCTTTACTTTCGGAAGCAATTACTAGTAAATTTTGCACAAAATTTAAAGAAAAATCACCGGTGAATGTTTGCATGGAAGTGCAGCAGAATTTTTCTTCAATATCAGAGATTTGAATGTCTTCTTCTGTTTCATCAATATGAGAATATGAGATATCATAGATCTCATGAACTTCCGAAGCATCAGGAGAAGGAGTCACTGCATTGAGATTGTCTTCAATTCGAATTGACTGTGTAGAAGCTTCTGCTTCTTCTTCATCTTGAACAACTTCATCAGAGAGAGTGGAGGTTGAGATTTTTGGATCAAGGATGCTTATGGTGCTGGATGTGCTCTCCAAATTGCTATTATGATCTTCATAAATCATTCCAAAGGTTCTGTCCAATATTGTCCAGAGTTCCTCTGGATCTTTAATAGATCTACTGAGGTAGCTCAAGCTAGGAGAAAGAGCCTGTTTCATTATTCCAAAATATGCATCCTTTGCATTTAGCTAGTCATTTTCACTCTCAAAATACTTTCTACCGAATCCATTAGACACAAAAAGGAGATCTTGTCTTTTCAGAAATATAATCATCTTCACCTTGCATTCATAATAGTCTGAGGATCGGGTCAGAAGAGGAACTGGTGAATTCATTTCGAAGTTGTACCTGCAAAAAAAAAAAAAGATCCAGCAGGAGATCTGAGGAGGAGAAGTGCCTTGTCTGCTGAGGCCCTGATACCATATTAAATTGATCACATAGATCCATGGACAAACAAACAACTCACATGATAGATCACACAATTTACTCAATTATTGAAGAATGAAACAGTGCAAAAATGGCTTGCAGTTGTGAATGCTTTTCATTAATCAAAGAGTAATTAGATAGATAATTACAATGAAGTACAATGGCTTTAATAGCCACAAGAAATTCAAATCCACATGAGGAAGTTCGAATTGATTAGACTCTACTTGACTGTAGGTAACCAAGACCTTGTCTAAATCACTATCGGAGGACTCAATATTTAACTGACCTTATCTAAACCATAACTGGAGTTCATCGGAGCTCTAAAACACAACTCAAGTGTTACATTCAGTGTTGACTAAGGTTAACTGAATGTGGTAGGTGATAAATGCACCCCACATGAGTGCAGTCAAGTAAACCTAGCGCTAACTGAATTCAGAGGACTAGAACTGAATGTAACTGACTCCTAACTTAGCTTAACCAGTCATCAATTGAAGTGAACTGACCTTGGTTGGTTTCGGCACTCCCAGTGGCTCCTAAATTGTAGGGATTGGTATAGGAGGCTCCGAAACTGATGCAATCAAGTGCAATCAGTGGCAAGGAGCCTCAATTAATGTTCCCCACACTTTAGTAACTGAAACATGTGCCCCAATTAGGTCAAGTTGACCCAATGGTGCTAATGACTATAAATAGACTGGATGGAATCCCGATTTAGACATATGACCAAATTGGACAAGGGAGTATTAATAATCCTAAAACCCTCCCTGAATTATAACTTGGACAATATTTGGGCCCTGGTAACTAAGACCATAGGTCACCCATTACATCAAGTAAAGTAAATTAACTGCTAAAAAACAAGGTGCTTGGGAAAAACCACATGGGAAAAAATCCCCCCCTCTAATTAATCAGGTAGAATCAAGATCAATCTGGTTCTTCTATGCACAGGTATCCTGGGGCCTGGCATGTGAACCTCTCCATCATTATGTCTGGAGGAATCTTCCTCTTTGGAAGAAGAATTATATGCTCAACTAAATCAGAAATATAGACAGCTGCCGGATGAAGACTGGACCCATGTAGAGCAACTAAAGTCAACTGAAAAGTGAGGAAAGGTTCTTGAGAATTCAGAGAATGTGAGGAACACTCAAGAAATTGATATGTTGCATCCATGAACAGAAAACCATGAGTGGTAAGAACAGCCCCAAGTGTTAGGAGCAGGTGTCCAGGCGGATGCAAAAAATCTTCCTCTTTACTAGTTCTGTGAGAAGATGAGCATGTGATCAATGGTAGAGAAGCACTGGGACTATTGAGAGAGAATTATTGAGATACATAGTCTGATATAGCTTCTGAAATAGATAATTAATCACATAATAAAATATCAGCAACCTCATATGAGGAAACTAACACCCAATCCCCATTAGCAGTTTTGAAGAGAAAGTGCGGTACTTGATTTTTCACACTGGAATTGGTGAGAGCAGCTACAAGCATGATTGAAGGCTTTTGGATTTTAAAATATGAACCAAATAATATCATATCAGAAATTAAATCAGATCTAAATAGCTTCAAAACAGATCCAAAAATGTGAAATGGAATCAAATCCCCAGCAGCAGTTTTGTAGGAGACTTGTGGTACTTGTTTCTTCACACCGTTGATGAGAACAGCTACAAGTGGTACTGAAAGATTATGAATTTGATATATTAAACCAAGAAATATCAGATAATATCTAAATAAGATCATATCAGATCCAATAAGGTTAATATTAGATTCAAATAAATGGTTAACCGAGACGGTGGATGCACAACTTTCTTCTTCTTCAAAATTCTGAATTTTGGTGCATGCAATCCTGCAGGAATTTGCTGGAAAATATAGATAATGAGGAGCGAATGGATCACTCTGGTAATCTGATATTTCTTCAAAAATATCAAAGGTATCACATATTTTCACACCAGTAGCAACATTAGAGGGAGAAAAATCAAATTTCTCTTCACTTTCGGAAGCAATTACTGGTAAATTTTGCACAGAATTTAAAGGAAAATCACCGATGAATGTTTGCATGGAAGTGCAGCAGAATTTTTCTTCAATATCAGAGATTTGAATGTCTTCTTCTGTTTCATAAATATGAGAATATGAGATATCAAAGATCTCATGAACTTCCGGAGCATCAGGAGAAGGAGTCACTGCATGGAGACTGTCTTCAATTCGAATTGACTGTGTAGAAGCTTCTGCTTCTTCTTTATCTTGAACAACTTCATCAGAGAGAGTGGAGGCTTATATTTTTGGATCAAGGATGCTTATGGTGCTGTATGTTCTCTCCAAAGTGCTATTATGATCCTCATAAATCATTCCAAAGGTTTTGTCCAATCTTATCCAGAGTTCCTTCGGGTCTTCAATAGATCTAATGAGGTAGCGCAAGCTAGGAGAAAGACATGTTGCTATTGTTCCAAAATCTCCATCACTTTTATTCAGCCAGTTAATCTTACTAAAACACTCTTTACTGAGCCCAATAGACACCCGACAGAGACCTTGTCTCATCAAAGATGAAATCATTTCGAAGTTGTACCTGCAAAACAAAAAAAATGATCCAGTAGGAGATCTGAGGAGGAGAAGTGCCTTGTCCGTCGAGGCTCTGATACCATTTTAAATTGAGCACATAGATCTATGGAAAAAAACACAACTCACATGATAGATCACACAATTTACTCAGTTATTGAAGAATGAAACATTGCAAAAATGGCTTGCAATTGTGAATGCTTTTCATTAATCAAAGAGTAATTAGATAGATAATTACAATGAAGTACAATGGATTTAATAGCCATAAGCAATTCGAATCCACATGAGGAAGTTTGAATTGATTAGAATCTACTTGACTGTAGGTAACCAAGACCTTGTCTAAATCACTATCGGAGGACTCAATAGTTAACTGACCTTGTCTAAACCATAACTGGAGTTCATCAGAGCTCTAAAACATAACTCAAGTATTACATTCAGTGTTGACTAAGGTTAACTGACAGTGGTAGGTGAGAAATGCGCCCCACATGTGTTCAGTCAAGTAAACCTAGCACTAACTGAATGTAACTGAATCCTAACTTAGCTTGACTAGTCATTAACTGAAGTGAACTGACCTTGGTTGGTTTCGGCACTCCCAGTGGCTTCCAAAATTATAGGGATTGGTCTAGGAGGCTCCTAAACTGATGCAATCAAGTGCAATCAGTGGCAGTGAGCCTCAATTAGTGTTCCCCACACTTTAGTAACTGAAACATGTGCCCCATTTAGGTCACGTGGACTCAATGCTGTTAATGACTATAAATAGACTGGATGGACTCCCGATTTAGACATGACTCCCAATTTAGACATATGAAAAAATTTGGACAAGGGAGGATTAATAATCCTAACACCAACAAGTACCCACTCGGCATACTTTTGACGGACCCTGCTACCCCAAAAACAAGAAATACCTGAAAAACGTGATGATGATGTCATCATCACATTTTTTCAGGTATTTCTTGTTTTTGAGGTAGCGGGGTCCATCAAAAGTATTCCAAGTGGGTACTCGTTGGATGTGAAATTTAATTCCGCATCCAAGGAGCTCTCTTGATCGAAATTTGAGTAAAAACACGGGGAGATATGTCGAAAATACAAACAAAAAAGTAGTTTTTTTTCTTTTATTCCTCCAAAATTAATAAATATTATTTTATTATTTTAACTATTATTTTATTAATTTTTTTTAGGAGGCCCATTTTGAGTTGAAATTTCCTCTAATGCTTCTCTAGCTCATCCGTAAATTCAATGTTATGCTTCTCAAGTAGCCGAGAAATTATTTCCATATTCTTCTTGAAACATTTATTCTCATGATGAAATCCATTTCTGCAATAAGAACACTTGGATGTGCTCCCTTTATTCTTGACTTTCTTCATTGAATCTTCATCAGTAGGCTTCGTGTTAGAATAATCAACCCATAGTATTTACCCACTTAGACATTAATTCATTTATTTTTGTCTTATTTGCCTAGTCCATGAGTCCCACCATGTGCAAGTT
>LPNX011199983.1:78483-99509 GCA_001517045.1 Pseudotsuga menziesii
AAATCATGTGAAGGGCCAACGTTGAATTATCCCCCCAAAAATGTTGGCCCTGCACATGGTTTTAAAACCATGTGCACATGGTTTTAAAATCATGTGAAGGGCCAACATTTTTTGGGGGATAATTCAATTTTGTGTTTTTTTCTTGGGCCACATATTTTTTTTATGGATAATTAAATTTTTACTTTTTTATTGTTTTGTTAGGTAGGAAGATTACAACATCTCCCCCATATTATATTGTTTTTGTGGCTGACATTTATTTTGGCCTATTAGAAAATTTATTTTTTATTAATAAAAATAACGTTACGAAAGTGATATTATTTTTTATTTTGTGTTACAAAATATCTCCCATAATTTTCACTATCACTATTATTTTTTGCCGACATGTTACAAACATTACATCACGTTACAAGATCTCTCCCATAATATTCACTATCACTATTATTTTTTGTCGACATGTTACAAATGTTACTAACGTTACATCACGTTACAATATCTCTCCCATAATATTCACTATCACTATTATTTTTTGCTGACATGTTACAAATGTTACTAACATTACATCGCATTACATTACGTTACAAGATCTCCCCCATACTGGGCTGTAGAGAACCTCTCGGCGCAATAAATTGAAAAACCAAAAATACTCTTTTGAATAGGAACTATCCACATGAATCCCACATATTTTTGTTATAATTTTTTGGTTATGTATTTTTATTCTACTACTTTTTCTTTGAGTGCCCTTAACCCATGGGAAACAATTGAATATAAGTTTTACTATAAATTAAGTAAATAATATAATATGAAATCTAAAGTTTGTAAAGGATATGCCATCAGATATAGGATTCATTGAGGAATCCATTGCACTAAACTATGCCACCTAAAATGAATAACATGAAGGGGTTTCATCCCCTCAAAGTTGAAACGAGTTATTTGGCTTGACCTAATCTAGTTGAGATATATAGCTTGATGGAGATTTTTAAAAATTTAGATTGAATTCTATACAAATAATTTTATATATCTATATCAATGGTTAAGTTAACCCTTTATTGTGATTAAAAACATAGCTCAATAGAGATATTTTTTTAACCAAAACTATTTTATAACTAGGTTTTGATAAACATTTGGTTTTACTTTCCTACCCATTTTTCCACACACACATATATATATTCCAAGAAAAAAAAATATAGCCTTAATAGTTGATCGTTACATCACATTAGTTAAGTTACATGTCCAAAAATACAATTTTTAGTAGACTTTTCAAACAAGACCAAAAAGAAACAACAACTATAGTATCCACATCATTATAAGCTATATTGGGATAGCAAGGAAACATATTTTGTAGAAACAAATTATGGAGCTGAGCCTTGTCAAAATATCCATAGCTAATACTAGAAGAAAGAGCGTTGAATGATCACAATAACCTAATCCTTTATATTCTCTTCAATGATGACATTTCCATTAGGTACCAACAATCTAGCCTTAGAGAGAGCATTAACTTTGACATTGAGTTCCCTATAATATGAGAGAAGTATATTCCTACAAAATGAACCTTGAATTCTTTTAAAATCACTACCAAATGAATAAGATTGAAATTATGGATATTTACTTTTTACTTTATCCAAGAGATAACCAAGGTAGAGTCCTTATAAAGCGAAAGATGTCAAGATATGCCCAAGTCTAAGGAAACCTTTACCATAATTTTTAAAGCAATGAGATTTACCATATTAATGGAACCATTTCCAATGTTAGATTTGAAATCATCAAAATGAGAGTTGGACATATGGGTAGAAACCCCACTCCATAAATAGAGTCAGTCCCTTGATAGGAACCATTAAAGAAGTTCTAGGGACGGGCCTTGTTTGTTTGAAGACCAATGATTTTTCTAGGAACTTGAGGTTTTTTAGAAGTGAGATAGAAGGAAATAATACCTAAAAATTATGTTCACACACACACACACACACACACANTCGAGATCATGTCTAGTAACCCACTCTTTCAAGTAGTCATCAATGGATATATTGTACCATAAATGACATAGACCCAAATTTACCTCAAATTATTTCCAAATATGAGAATATAAAGGACATTAAATAAATAATATACGCAAGGAATTCTCTGAGTCATACCTACGCAAGAGACAAATTCTAGGCCCAACTGTGGTATTTTTTTGTAACATTTTACAGGCTAAAAGTTTATTTTGTGGGGGAATCCACATGAAGAGAATATACTTAAGGGGTGATTTGACCTTCCAAATTTTAACCCACCACCAATTATAATACCAATTAACTTATTCAATGGTAGTTACATATCCTAGTTCTGTTGTATAGGAACCCCCTTCTTTGTCCTTGATCCCTACCAATTCATCTTCTTCTACTCTATGTTTAATATGTCATATTTTTATTTTCTCTAGACAAAGATCCTATGGGTGAGAAATATCTTTAACCAACCCTAAGTATTTGGTATATTTCCACCCTTGGTTATAGATAGTAGTACTTAGAAGGCCCCAACCAAATTTAAGGTGCATTTGCCAATTTATTAAAAATGTGTAATAAACTTGAACATCTATCAGAGAAATTGGGACAAACCCCATTATATAATCTACCCCTATTATTACTTGCATTTAATTTCCTACCATTCAAGCCAAGTAATCCCCAATTAGAGGAAAATATAAAGGTAAATAATTATAGCGATTTAAATCATGCAACAATGGCTTCCTTTATATAATGAGGCAATCAATACAGGATTCATAACTAATGTATTTTCTAACACATTATTTTCCACAAGCCTTTTTTAGCTATCTAATTCCACAAGGATTTGGCTTCCAGTGATTACCCAAAGACAAGAAGATTCTTAATCCACCAACCACCAGTGTCCTTGGGAATATATATAGGCTTCCCACTAGTAAGATGGGGATAGAGGTTGTCATTGTTTCCCCTCCAAAAAGAGTTATAATATTTTTTTACCTAAATCTCTCTAGAATACCTTTTCGGAATATGGGCCATTGGTAACCAATAAACATGGATTTTTTCGAAATAGACTTCAAAATAATTGACCAACCACCTCTTGAAAACAACCTATTGTAGAAAAAATTATGTTTTTTTCCTCCATCTTAGCTAATGAATAGTACCAATCGTATTTCACATAACCATTAGGCTAGAGAAGAAATCCCAAATACTTAAAACCATCTTGAATGTCAATGGTTCTAAAGGGGAAAATAACCTTCATAAACTCCTTGGTCTCCTCATATAAGTAATTGGAAAATATAGTGGACTTAGGTACATCCACTTCTATTTCTACAGCTAGACCGTAAATATTCATAATCCTTATGAATTTCCTTCCTTCCTCTATTATGCCAAGGAAAAACAATAGTACATCATCAATGAACATAAGATGAGTGAGATATTTCGAAGACCTCACTTTAATGCATTTAATGAAAATTTTCCTTCTTGATTTAGAGATAAGTCTACGAAGACCCTTTATCGCCAGAAGAAAAAGATATCGATATAGAGGGAAACCATTTCTAATACCCTTATTATACTTGAAAAACCTACAGGAAGAGCCATTCATGAGAACTATATAATTGGAAATTTGAACACAACCCATGGGCCTATTCCACAACAAAGTGAGACGTTTGAATATGAATCAAGAGCAGTCTCAAATAAATCCAAGACACGTTGGCATAATATTTGGATAATTCAAGCTTGATGATATAGGTAAGGATATGCTTTATTTTAATGGGGTGAATTCCTTCTTACTCTAACTCCAACACTTTTTGAATATGCCACCCCTTTATGGATCCAAATTGATAAGGATAAATACAATGGGAGAGTAATTTTCTTAGCCTTAGTTCTTATACCTTAGATATATCCTTGTGTACATAGTTACATAATACAATAGACTTGGAAACATCAAATATCTCTATACAATACATTTTTAGTATAAGTGTGATGAATGTAAAATTAATGGCACCGAGAACTTTTCCAATGAGCCTAACCTTCTCCACTAATCTAAGCATGTAATCCCCATTCAAATAAAAAAAGATAGAAACAACTTAATAGTCCACCCATTAGGCCCTAAACGTTTTTACTTGTCCTTAGAAGAGAGACTTATTAAAAATTTATGCATAAGTGACTTCCTCATAAAATTGTTCATTGTCCTCAAACTAACCTTGGGACCTATGTTACCACATCAAAGACCTCAAATATATTTTCCCTATCAAGTTACTAAACAGAATTCAAAGTGGGAGTCCCCAGACTCTCCTAAGACATGAAATCCCATTACTGTATCCTCCATAGCATATTTCAACTCTAGATATTATTACGACTCTTACTTTAATTTGCAAAGTGATGAAATTATTTTGTATTTTGATCTCCCAAGTCTAACTAGATAACTCTACTTTTGGCCCTAAAATCCATCTCATTTTGTCTCAACAACCTTTCCTCCTTATCTTATAGTTATTTTAGTCTTTGTAGTTCCTCAACATGAAAAATACCACTCATATTCTCAGCAAAACGTTTTCTCACATCCTCCTCGATATCTTTGAGAGAGGCATCCCTATTTCTAAATATTTCCCCATCCCTCTTGAATGTTTTATCTTTGAGGATCTTAAGTGAGGCAACAATTTGTTCTCACATTATTATCTAAAATCAGGATCATATGGGTTCCACCAGGACTTAACAATATCATATAACTCTTCTTCCTCAATCCATTTAAGATTGGATTTGAATGGACCACCTGGTTAAAGAGTTCCGACATCAAATTCCAAAAAAAATAGGATTGTAATTTGAGCTCCTTTGGGGATGAGGCCAACTCCTAATCCTATCAAACCGATTAAGTAAATCTAGATACACTAAAAAACTATCCAACCTCTTTGAAATACTATCGAAACCAGACCTATTATTCCTCCATGTTGGGCCCAAATAGGTAGGATCTATTCCCACCAATGCAATATGTTCAAATAAATATAAGAAAAAGTTAGATAAGTTGTCCACTCTTTACCTAAATCCACAAAATTCTCTAGAGTTTATGGTCATATTCAACCCCCCTCCCAAAATAACACTTATGAAAAATAGTAAAACTTCCAAATCTCATTTCAAAACTCTTGTATTCCATCATATGTCCCATAGATGTTAAGAAGGATCATTTTTTTTTAATAAGGACAAATTTTTTGGCCTTGATTATATTGAAAAGAAAAATGCAAATATCTATAGACATAGCAAGGGAATTGGACAGTCCAACATGAAGTCCAACTGGTAATCATGCCACTATACATGCCCTAAGAATAAAGAGCCATAAATTCCCACTCCTTCAGAAACTACTTCAAATATTTATTAAAAGGGTCCCCTTTCCTCATGGTCTCTTGGAGGAAAAAGAAATTAAGTTTCTCAATATCCAATAGTCTCATGAAGTCCCATTCCTTGCCCCCCCCCCAAATCCCTAATGTAAGCCACTAGTGGTATCAATAATGTGAACCTCTTTAGATGAGAATGTATTAAGTTACGAGATTATGCAAGAAAGTATTCGAATAATGAAATCAACCTTATAGGTTGAATGTACCAAGGAAGGATATGGCTTACCAACTTCCAAGATGGATGTGGAATGAATACCCCAAAAAAATTGTTAGATATAGTCTACACGAAAGAGATCGACAATGGATTTGTGCCTCTATAAATGGTTCCACTTGGATAGCTCCAATGTCAATGTTTCTTGACAAATGTACTAACAATATCAATGTTTTTTATAAGTATTCATCCCGATAAAATCCCCAATGAATCTGCTTTAGCTGGCCATGATTTGTTGGCCATTACTAGATTAGTTTCTTTGTTGGTTAATTAAAGGAATCAAGTTTTCACTTACCTCAAATCCCCCACCCCTATTTAATTTACATGTGTTCTTAATAATTGTTATGGATTCTGTAAACAATTATTGCAGTAATAGTTCTATTTTGCAAGAATCATTGTGCCCTCAAGGAAAACATGGTGTTTGGTCTTAGAAAAATGTTCTACCAATTCTAAGGTATGGTAATGTTGATTAAAAATGTATATGTCATGCTCCTTGTGTTAGAATTTTATACTTTAACAATGGTTATGTCATATCTTCAAACAATTTGCATCATATCACAAAAACCATAAGCAATAGGATCACTGAAAGAAATACAAGAACAACAAAACAAAAGTACACATATATTTTCCTATGGGAAACCACAAGGGAGAAAACCCAACAACTTCATCAGTATATATTCATTCAAAAAGTACAATGTGAAACCAAGATAAGATGACCCCAAAATATAAGAGAAACTTCTTCTTCTTCCCAACCAACTTCTTCTTCTCTCTCGCGCACGCACTTTCTTGAGCAAACTTTTGTGTCCAAATGAGAGGATTCTCTCCTCTATTTATATTCAATGTGTGAGTGACCTTTTACCCTAACTGGGCTGAATTCTCTTTATAATTGAGCTGAATTCTCTAGGAAGACTCAAAATAAAATTTATATAATATTTATTTTGGGTACTATTGACCCAACTTACAACGAAAGGTTTACATTGATTATTTCAAGACTTTTACATGAAAAAATACATAAATAACATCCCCCGAAGGAGGAATACAATAAAAGTACAATAAGAATATCTTCCAAATTTACACAAACTTCAACACTCCCTCTTAACAACAAAGGTATTCTACAGTTACAATCATTATCACTGGACATCATCACTGGATCACTGCTACTGCAACTCTGTACTGATACCATTTAGTTGTGACATATCTCGAATCTATACATCATAAAAATTTCTACAGTGCCATCCCTTTTTCATGCTGGATGTATATCCATATATCTCTACAGTTCCAACCCTTTTCATGATAGATGTAGCTCCACATATCTCTATAGTGCCATCCCTTTTTCATGTTGTATGTATCTCCACATATCTCTATCATTCCAACCCTTTTTCATGATGGATGTAGCTCCCACATTTCTTTACAGTTCCAACACTTTTTCATGTTGGATGCAAATGTTTACAGTGCCAACCCTTTTTCATGTTGTATGTACGTCTCACACATCTCTACAGTGCCAACCTTTTTTCATGTTGGATGCATATCTTTACAATACCAACCCTTTTTCATGCTGGATTTGAAGTATCATACATCTCTGCAGTGCCATCCTTTTTTCATGATGGATGCACATATTTACAATGCTATCCATTTTTCATGTTGGATGTAAAGTACACACATATTTCATAGTGCCAACCCTTTTTCATGTTGGATGTGAAACTCACACATCCTCCACGGTGCCAACCCTTTTTCATGATGGATGTGAAGATCACTTGTTTGTATCAGGGACTCGTCACTCCCTCTTATGATGGAAACTGACCTGGACAACTCCAAGCTTGTCCCTGAAGTATTCAAAATTCACTCTCGACACAGGCTTGGTCAATACATAGGTTATATGCTCGTCCGTCACAATATACTAAAGCTTTACTACTCCTCTGTGCACCATATCCTTGATATAGTGGTACCTAATCTCAATGTGCTTTGAATTTTCATGAAACACCTAGTTCCTAGAAAACTCCACACAACTCTGGTTGTCATAGAACATACAAGTTGCCTCTAACTCAAGATCAAACAATCCTACAATTAGCTTTCTAAGCCACACTTCCTTGCAACTAGTTGAACAAGATGCAATGTGATCTACCTCAGATGTACTCAATGCCACACTCGGTTACTTCCCGCTGAACCAAGAAATCATGCCAGACCCCAAACTAAAGCAAAATCACAAAGTTCTCTTCCTATTGGTGACACTACCATCCCAATCTGAGTCAACATAGCCTTACAAGATAATCCTTTGATATTTCGCATATTGAGGCCACAATCCATTGTACCCTTCAGGTACCTCAACACATGCTTTGCAACAATTAGGTGAACACGTCTAATATATACCATGTATCGACTCAATGTGTTCATAGCAAAGCATATATCCAGCCTCATGTTTTTTAAGTACATCAATGAACCAATCATATGTTTGTATACTGTGGCATCAACTATATTGAAGCAATATCATATAGAAACTTCAAGTTCGATGCCATCGGTGTGGCCAAGGCCACACTATCCATCATCCCAAATATCTTCAATATATCTACCATATATTTTTCTTGACTAAGGAAAATATCATCTGGATTATGCCACACCTCAAGACCTAAGAAATAGTGCATCATACCCAGGTATTTCATCTCAAACTCTGCGGAAATATTCTTCTTCATTTCTGCAATGAGTTTCTTGTCACCTGTCAGGAACATATCATCTACATACAAAAACAATATCATTGGTTTTCCATCCTCAACCTTAAAGTAGAGGTTGGAATCCACTTGAATCTTGGTAAATCCCAAGCTTTCCATAAATTTATCTATCATGTCATACCATGTCCTAGGTTCCTATTTCAAACTATACAAGGCCTTATTCAATTTTCACACATGTGTCTCTCTGTCATGTGTCTCAAATCCTAGTGGCTTCCCCACAAACACTTCCTCTTCTACTACTCCATTCAAGAAGGTTGTCTTCACTTCCATCTGATGTACCTTCCACCTCAACACTGCAGCTATCGTAAGTATAGATCTAATCGAAGTGTATCTAGATATAGGATAAAATGTCTCCTCATATTCTATGCCTTATTTCTGGGAGAATCCATGAACCATGAATCTTTCCTTGTATTTCTCAATGCCTCCATTTGCTGCATGCTTTATCTTGTAAATTCATTTGAAAGACACTACATACTACCCATCTGGTCTCAGAACAACATCCCAAACATAATTGTTCATGATTGACTAGTACTCTTCAATCATGGTATCCTTCCACTCTTTCTTCTCGCCTACTTCCAAATCGCTATAAGGCTCTGCATCAATGATATCACATAAAAATGCTACATAGCTGGAGTATGGTCGATATCTCTTACTTTCTATGGAAGTCTCGTCTGGAGCACCATACTTCTCTACATATTGGATGATCTCTCATGCCCAAGCTAGTATTCTATTGTGTGTGTTCACTTCTCGAGGTGGATCTACAAGTCTTTGTGGCTCGATCATATCATGCTATTCATGTTCTTCAGGAATTCTCACTTCCATAATTGTGTCTCTAACTCTGGTAGCTTCATGTTCTTCATTAGAGCGAATATTCATTTATCTACTTAAGGTTGTATCCTCATTGAATGTAACATATCTGTTGTTCTCGATCTACCTTTTGATGTATCATTGTATCCAATGAATATTCCTTTCTTTCCTAAAGGATCCAACTTTGTTCTCTTCTATTTGAGAATATGTATGTAAACTGGGTAGCCAAATATTCTAATATGGTTGAATTCTGGTTTCTCTCCTGTGAACATGTCTTTTGGTGTCTTGTTCTCTAGTACACGATGTGGTGTTCTGTCTGGGACATAAACTGTTGTTCTTGCTACTTCTACCCATAAGTGCATTAGAATATATTCATCATGAATCATGGATTTCATTGCTTCCATTATTGTCCCGTTCTTTCTTTCTACAACACCATTTGTTTTGGATTGCAGGGAGTGCTCAACTTGCTCTTAATCCCCAGTTCTCTACATAAAGTTTTGAAACTTTATGAAGTAAATTCACCACCATTATTTGATCTCAAGGTATTTATTTTCTTTTCAGTATGATTCTCTACAAGGGATTTACATTCTTTGAATTTACTAAATACTTCATCTTTTGTCTTTAAAAAATAAATCCAAGTTTTGTGGGAATAATCATCTATAAAAAAATATAATATGCGTACCCTCTTAATGAGTTGGATGACATGGTTATGCATACATATGAGTGTATAATATCCATTATCTCCTTCGCTTTATTGTCACTTCTTGGAAATGTTTTCTTCACATTCTTCCCTTGTGCCCATCCTTTGCACATTCCTTCATGTTTTATCTGGAGCTCTGGAAAACCCTTCGACACTTTGCTTACGATTGGTAATTCCTTTTAGTGTATATGTGAAATACTTCTATGCCATTTTTCAATTGGTTCCATTTCCTCATGAACCAAGGCTTGTTCTCGTTGGCCCATCAATTTGTACAAGCCTCCCTCTTTCTCCCCAATTACTACTGCATCATCAAAAGCCTTACCTCTTGTCCACATGAGTACTTGGACATTAACAAATTCAACACTGAATCCTTTCACATATAGGATTGATATGGAAAGGAGATTCTTATTCAATCTTGGTATATAGAGAACATTTTTCATCTTGATAGATTTTCCTAAGTCTAGCTTGTAGGATGCTTCTCCTACACTTTATATGGGATATTAGTATTCATCTCCAAGTTTCACCTTGTGATGTGAGTCTTCTTATGTTAAGTTGGTGAAGGATTGCTTGAACCCGATCATGTGCTTGGAAGAACACTATCAACAATCCAAACATTGCTACCATGTGTAACCATACATGTGAGTGCTGAAATCAAGACATATTCTTCATCACTGGGGGAATACTCTCTGTCTCTCTTCTTGACTGGTTTATCATCTTATGTGGTGTAAGCATGATACCTCTTCTTCTTTCCTTTATTTTCATGTACTGTTCTTTTGGGGAAATCTCTTGCAAGATGTCGCTTTTTATCACAAGTTTAACATCTGTAATTTGAGTAGTCCCTCGAAGGTCTGGCATTCTTTTGGAATATTCTAGGATTCTTGTGAGAGTGTTCTTATTTCTTACTTTTCCATTCTTTGCATGAGCTGTTAGGGATTGATTTTCATATTCACCCATATTCTCTTCTCTTGCTATAAATCGAGCTTCTTCTTGTGTGCATTCCTACCATAGCCTTCTGAATTTGGTGATATTTCTTCTAGCACAAATTCCTTGAATGAATGATTCCCATGATCTTGGGAGACCATTCAAAGTAGTCATCACCACTTTTGATTCTTCAACATTGTCTCCAATATATTCTAGTTGTTCCTTAATCTGGGATACCCTTGTGAAGTAGGATTGTATACTTTCTAAATTCTGCATTTTCACACCCTTCAGTTGAGTTCCCAAGGCCATCTTCCTATTGATGTTCTTTCCTTCATACAAGTTGGTCAATGCATCGAAATATCCTTGGGAGTCTTCAAATAGGAAACCTGTGGGATCAAGTGATCCTTAATGGATTTAGAAATGATCCCTTTGGACTTTACTATGTTATTCTCGTGTTTATATTTGTCCTCATATCCCTTTGGCTCTGTAACTTCTTTTTTGACATAGTTTTCCAAATCATGTTCTTCTAGTATATGAAGCACTCTATACTTCCATGCCCATAAGTTCTCAACTCCTTCAAACTTTTCCTCAATATTGGTATTTCTTTTCATCTTGATAAAATGAGAACCTCATATGGAAAAAAATATAATATTGATTACCAATGAGAGTGCTCAAACCAAGTGCATGCTTCAAATCCTTTCTGGAAAATTGTTTTTGGTTGACCTATGGTTTGACAGAGATACCCTATTTTTCCAACTTTGGAAAATTGAAAATATAATTGGAGAGATATATGTGCCTCCTCAAGGGGAGTTGAGAAATGGTCTTCTTTTTCTAGATATGTGCACATAACTACAAAATGTTTGATGCCCTAGTTTTCCCGACAGTAGTGTGAGGGCCAAAATTGAAAATCCATGAAACTAGAATATTCCCCCATGGGAAGATGCACCCTAATAGATATATTTGAATGGACCTCCTTTTTCAGTTGATTTGTGGAGGGAAGTGCTTGGAATAGGAAACCCTAGTTTCCAACTTTTGTTAGTTATGATTTCAAAGTGACTTCTTTGAGGATGGATCTGATACCATGTTATAATTTTATACTTTAACAATGGTTATGTCATATATTCAAAAAAAATTCATGATATCACAATAACCATAACTAATAAGATCCCTGAAATAAAGAAAAGCACAACAAAACAAAAGTACACAAATACTTTCCTCTAGGAAACCACAAGGGAGAAAACCCAACATATTCAATCAACAAGTAAAATTCCAAACCAGGATAAGATGGCCTCAAAATATAATATCAAATTATTCTTCTCTCTCTTATGCACTTTCTTGAGCAAAATTACGTGTGCAAATGAGAGGAGTCTCTCCTCTATTTATAATCAATGTGTGAGTGACCCTTTACGCTAACTAGGCTGACTTCTCTAGGGAGACTCAAAATAAAATTTATATAATAATTATTTTGGGTACTATTGACCCGACTTACAACATAAGGTTTAGATTTATTCTTTCAATAATTTTACATGACCAAATACATCAATAACATTCCCTGAAAAAGGTATACAAATAATACAATAAAAGTACAATAAGAATATTTTCCGAAGTTACACAGACTTCAACACCTTGATCCTCACATGGAAATAACACATATTTTCCCCAATATTCTTTTGTTGCAAGAATAAGTAACCTTATAAACCCCCTTTTGTTGACTATTGTCAATTTTATCCTTTACAAACCTCATCTTATTCCTTAGGGTTTCAATAGGATGGAATGAAGTTAAGACATACTTTATTTTTAAAACCTTAACAACCATATATATGACACCTTATATGTTGGGAACTTAGGATTTCTTGATAGTAGAGTTTGTTAAGGGGTTGAGATATCCTATCTCAAGTTGTTCTTAAGGGGTGATATTAGGATAGTTAGACACCTAGGAGTTATTTAATATCAACTTGTTTTAATATCTATTTAGGTAAAGTGTGCTTCTTTAGTTTTCAATTCAATTATCTAATTCAATTCTCACAATTATGTTATAGACATAAAGTGATCCAACAACTAATACTCTTTTGATAATAATATATATTGATCCATGTCTTAGCACTCGATTGGACCATGATTTCTATTTAAAGTACATGGAGGGTCATTTGCAGATGATTGATTGTGAGAAAATCCTATGTATAATATTTTCCTTTTGCATTAATATTGCCTGAAGTGGTTGCATTAATTGAGGCCGTGGTTTGTTTCCCTACGATATTTTTAACCATGCAAAACACTAGTGTATCGATATTTGAGCTATGTGTGAGAGGTTTCCTTCATATGTTTGACCTATGTGGATATGATCAATCCCAAATACATAGGTAATAACCACTACATTATTTACTATATTAAATGACTCAATATTGCATCACTTTAATAGTGGGACTTTATTATTATGTCTAGTCTAATCCCTAATATGCCTAAGTTCTATATATGGTTGTTATCTCTGACCCCCTCCCATAATGCTATTTTACATGTTTTTCAAGTTGCAAAAATATTAAATATTTGGAAAGGCAATATGTTTGCACTCCATAAGATAATATCTTCAAAATAATAACAAGAAGGGAACTATATTGGGAAAGGTTGATGAAGTACGATTTACATCACCATACTTTTGTTGGACCATCGACTCACCATCTAGATGACAATCGACATTGGTTGAGTGGTTTTCCTTTCCACCATTGACATAGAACTTGGCCTATTCATTGGACTTATCTTATCCACATCATAGAATTCCAGTGTGTCATATTTTGTGTTTTCTTCTCTGAGGAAGCACCATCATTTTCACCCTCCTTGGGGGTATTATTTACCACTTAGTGTTCACCATCAGTGAGGGTATTCTTATTTACCACCTAATATTCCACCTTCATTGAGTGTCTTCCTATTATGAATTACAACAAATAATGCATAATATACCTGCTATTTCTGTCCTCTTCTTTGTTGATTTGAACTCGTTTCAACAAAAACATAATCTAGGGAATCATTGATTGATGTCTATATTACCTAACACCTCTATATCCTAGGCATTATGGCTGTGTTTTCAATGAAATAACAACCATATTTATTTTTACTTAACCCTAAATTCTCAATATATTGTTATTGGCATAAGCCCTATTTTCCCACAATCATACAATAATCTTTTTGTTATTCTTATAAATGATAAAACACCTATCATCATTGAAATTTATATGTAAGTGTGGGATATGCTTCATTATACTACTTATCAAAAGTATATATTTTCTCCAAACAATGAACATCATAGACATTTTTAATTACTGTATTTTTTCCTCTTAACAGAAGTAGGAAATTTCCATTTCCTCCACTCAACATAACAAAATCATATTGAAATTTATCCTTTACAAAATCAACATAATAATCAATATTGTTAGTAAAATGTCCAGATGCACCTAAATCAACATATCAATAAACATTACCACTATTTGAAACCTTGTTTCTAGCCATGAACACTTATAACTCTTCCTCCTCCTTTTGTTCACTGACATCAATATGTTTCTTTATAGATTGATCATGAGAAGAACGATCTAGGTTATGTTTTTCATCCCACAACCGCTTTATGCAAACATCTCTCAGATGCCCTAATTTTCCACAATAAATTCACATCATTCTCCTCTTTTTGTTTATTGCACATAATGTTAAACTTTATTGTAAGTGTCACCTCAAAAGACTCATTAATATGATTATTCCCAAACTACTTTTTCCATCCGTCTTAGCCGCAAGAGCTTAGTGGCCAACTGTTAAAATGTCTTAGTGACGTCAACTATTTATCAATACTATTAATGTTCAAGGTCTCAATAGATTTTGCATAAGAAGATAAACATTTTAAAGTTATAACCACAATATTTTGTTTTTACAGTGTTTTGACAAGTGATTTCAATTGATTTCTAATATCTTTGAATTTTAGTAATTAATCTAGTAAAGAGTCAAATCCTTCAATTTGGATAACACATTTAAAAAAAAACACACTCTATCTTTGTTCAAGGTTTCATGCATCTTTCATAAACTCCCCCACATGACAATTGCATCATTACCATCTTAAACCTGGTACACTTTGGAAAGCATCTCATCCATTACCAAAAACTTAATAACATCATAAAATATCTATTATCATCATACTTTTATTGAACATTTGCAAACATCATGACATCTTGATTCTTCCCATTATTCTTTTCATCATACTTTTCTTGAACATTTGAATTTATTTTACAAATACAAGCTTATCCATACGAAAAACATCTCTGGCCTTTATGATTTAAATATGACAATTGATTTTTTCATTTCCATATTATAATATAAAGTGGCCATCCTTCTGGAATTTAAATACACCACACAAATTTGAAATATGAATTTATTGCTGCAACTAGGTGATTTACAGTCCATACCTTGTTTCTCATAACAATCAACTCTTTTTTTATTACATAAGTAAATATGCTTTCCAATATTTTCGATCTATTTCTAATTCTAAGAAATAATAAACCAAGAATCTCTTACCAGTCTACTAAGTCTCTAATGTTGTGATTCCAACAATTCATAAAGACTTGTATGGCACTGTCAATGTGTACGGTGATTGCTTTAAAAAATTTGCGCAACTCATAAAATCAATGATTGACTTCAATTCTCTAAACTCACAACAGCCTATTTTATAGCTGGTGGGTTTCTTTTGTTTTTGTAATCGTTTTTCATACTTTTCACACAGTGATGGTTCTACTTCTGATGGTGGCAATCATGACTTCATTTGATTCAACATATTTACTTATTGACTTCTCTTATTTGGATTGAACGACTCACACAGGCAACTACACCTCTCACACTGTGGCTCTATCCTTGTCTACACACATTCTTTAAATTCTTTTGTATATATTCGACCACTTAAGTGAAAACTATAGATCTCTGAGGTGTAAGGTAGTTGGTTTGTATGAGGTTTAGTCTTTATAAAATTAAGTTAATGGTTCAAACTTTATGGTGAGAGTTGACTATAGGTGCCCTTACTTTACTTTTCAATAAAGTATCAAAATTTATGATGAGAGTTGACTATAAGTGCTGTTATTTTACTTTCAATAAAATAATTAGTCTAAAATTAAGCTAGCCAAGGCCCAAGTTCTACAAGTTCTATACCCATCCTTTTGGTGTAAATACTTCATATATTTAAAAGAAAACAAAAACTATAAATCTACAATATTGTTTTTCAATCCAATGTCTCACTTCAAAAAAAACATAAAAACTAATCCAATGTCTCGCTTTTCCCTACTTATCTTCACTTTCTTCGTTCTCCTGATCATTCTTATCTTCCGATTCCTCTTTCCTCAATCTCATTTTCTCCCTTACTTTCCTCTTTCCTTTTTTTTCTTCCATCTTTTAACTTCTTCTCTCCCCTACTTTCCTTCAAACATCTAGTACCCGATATGAAAACGTTATTAAATTAAATCTTTTATATATATATATATATATATATATATATATATATATATATTTCATTGTTGACTACACTTTATTTTAGTTATTTTATTTATTGTTAAATTATTATTTCATGTATTTACCTTGTTATAGATAGGAGTGTAAGTGGATTTCAATGGGAGGCTATGCTAATGAAGAAAAATAACAAGGAAAAAGTAAAAAAAAAAATTAACTAACAAAAGAAATGAACAATAATAACTTAACACATTATATTTTATTTACAATGATGAAATAATTGTGGACAAAGATTCTTTATATCTTTTATGAAGTAAATTATTTTCTGCAAGTAGATGAAATAATCATTTATCACATAATATATTTTATTTACAATTATGTAATAATCACTTATCACATATTATATTTTATTTACAATGATCAAATTATTGTGGACAAAGAGCCTTTATATCACTTATGAAGTCTACTAAATGTAGTTTAATCTTGGTAATGGAAGTGTATTTTTTCAAATTAAGTAAAAATCAGATTTGTAAGTTATTGCAATATTAATTATGGTTTTCTTTAATTGAAATAAAGTAAGAAGATGCTAGGGAAGATCAAACTAGAAAGAACTAAAACATATTCTAAATCAAATCTATGTATAGATGGTCATGGAGGATTTGTAATCCATAGTAGCCGAGGTGAATTATAATTAATTTTTCCTGTAAGTGTGAGACTTGAGTTGTTTTGATCAAATTTTATTTATGTTTAAGAATTAAATCATTATTGCTAGTTGCGAGTGAGTTAATTTCCGTTTAATTGTGTTCTTACTTAAGCCTTCATAAGAATAATAAGATGATGGTGTGGCTTTGGATGAGAGAGGAATGTTAACGACATTCCACGATCTAATCAATCCCGCTCTAGTTAAGGTTTTTTATTTGATTTTTTGTTCTTGTGGTTTGAAATTTCTAAACATATTATGTATAACAACGCATACAATTCTTAAGAAAACAAAAAGTAAACAATGAAATTCACATACAATATACATAAATTTACCCTGGAAACCTTGAAGTGAAAAACCATCTTAGCTTATTTCATTTTTCATCTGTTTTAATTCAACCATTTATAATACAATATAAGGGATTCACCAACCTCCAAACCCTAATTCCCCAACCAGAATTAGATTGAATGGATCGAAAACCATTTGGGGTCTCAATTCTCAAACCCTTACTGAAGGGGGGGTAGTCATGCAGAGAATATAACACATACCCAACATGATCTCCCTTGTTTTTTTCTCTACATATAGGGAGTACATGATTTTATCAAATCAACAATCTAGGGCATAAATGCTCATTGCTTCTCTACACCAAGAAAACTTCTCAGTGCACACAGTTTTTGTCAATGAATTCACAACATTCTCCAAAGTGTCAACTTTCTCTAGAAATACCTTCTTGATTTCAACCATGTCTCTTAAAAAGTGATATTGCACATCGATATGCTTAGCTTTTGAGTGATATACAAGTTTCTTGGCCATGAAGATTGCTCTCTCACTGTCACTATCTAACCTCACAACTTGTTATTCAAACCCAATTATTAAAGAAAATCCGGGGTCTAAAATGGGCCTCCTAAGAAAATAAATAAAAAATCCATGTCATACTACAAATATGCCATGTCACACTAAGTTAAAGGTGTTATCTAGTCAAAGGCAACCTATATTGTCTCATTAATAGTAGTTGACAAATATGTTGGGTTAGTATAGAGTTAAGAGATGAGGGTTGAAAATATAATGAAATGTTTAGATTCTTGTGCACACACAATAAATAATACAATGTTAATTTTTTAAAATTTATATTATAATAATACTGAAAATAAACCATCACTATTATTATTTTTTATATTTTATATAATAAAAAAATGTTTTCACCTCTATGTGTCTCTTTCTATATATATATATATATAAACTATATAAAATAAAAATAACAATCAATATCTATTATTATACATTATATGACTTTTTATAATATAATATTNATGTTTTGAGTTTTTCAAAATTCCGAGGACACTTTCGTATTTCTCGAAGAAAAACAACTAAAATTAATTAAACATTTTTATTTTTCTTTTTAAAAATATTTAAATGGACTTAAAATTATTTTTCTCCCATTTAAAATTAAATATTCTTTATTTTATTTTTAAAAGATCAATTATATAAATGTTTTGAGTATTTCAAAATTACTCCACTATCATTTTAATTATTTTAATTAGTGTAAGTTTTATATTTTAAAGGACTTGAAAGTAGTGATAATATGAAATAATCTACATTTATTACTTTAAGTATATTTACCATATTTTGAGATAAAATTTTCATGATCTTAACCAAGGTGAGGTTTTAATGGAGTTAGCTATTGTTAAAGAAAAATATGACACATAAGCATCATTCATCCAACTCAACCATAATGCTTGACCAAAGATATTAAAATTATATTGATTTGAGAATCCAACTCAATCCAATTCATCCATGACACATTTTTTATAAGACCCATTTAAGACCCCAAAGTTTCTTTAATGGATTGAACACAATCTATGCAACCATACAATCTCTTTACTTGCATGAGTGGATTCCATGTATTCAACTTCTGTAGTTGATAAGTGCCATTATAGTATGTTTCTTAATCATCCAACTAATAGCACCTCCAAATAGGTTAAACATATACCCACTTGTATATCTTCTACGATCCATATTTCTAGCACATTCGACATCAACAAAACCATGTACATTAAAAACTATATCTTGTCCATCTCTTCCTTGATAATATATTGCATTATCTATATTTACACACAAATACCTGAACTCCCTCTTTATAGTTGTCCAATGCTCATTTCCTAGTTTTGACATATACTTGCTCAAAACTCCCACTACATGAGCAATGTACGGTCTAGTGCATACCATGACAGACATCAAACTTCCAACTACACTAGCATAAGGAACACAAGGCATGTCTTCTTCTTCTTCTTCAGTCTTGGGACATTGTTCTTTAGATAATCTTACACCTACAAGAATAGGGAATATTACTAGTTTATGTTACAACCGTATCCGGTTGTAATCAATTATCCCATATCCAAGTTAAGGATGAAGATGTTCTATCTTTAGAATAAGAATGTATAAATATAATAAATAGGTTAAACATATACCCACTTGTATATCTTCTACGATCCATATTTCTAGCACATTCGACATCAACAAAACCATGTACATTAAAAACTATATCTTGTCCATCTCTTCCTTGATAATATATTGCAATACCTGTATTTACACACAAATATCTAAACTCCCTCTTTCTAGTTGTCCAATGCTCATTTCCTAGTTTTGACATATGCTTGCTCAAAACTCCCACTACATGAGCAATGTCCGGTCTAGTGCATACCATGATAGACATCAAACTTCCAACTACACTAGCATAAGGAACACAAGGCGTGTCTTCTTCTTCTTCTTCTTCAGTCTTGGGACATTGTTCTTTAGATAATCTTACACCTACAAGAATAGGGAATATTACTAGTTTATGTTACAACCGTATCCGGTTGTAATCAGTTAGCCCGTATCCGGGTTAAGGATGAAGATGTTCTATCTTTAGAATAAGAATGTATAAATATAATAAATAGGTTAAACATATACCCATTTGTATATCTTCTACGATCCATATTTCTAGCACATTCGACATTAACAAAACCATGTACATTAAAAACTATATCTTGTCCATCTCTTTCTTGATAATATATTGCAATATATGTATTTACACACAAATACCTGAACTCCCTCTTTGTAGTTGTCAAATGCTCATTTCCTAGTTTTGACATATACTTGCTCAAAACTCCCACTACATGAGCAATGTCCGGTCTAGTGCATACCATGACAGATATCAAACTTCCAACTACACTAGCATAAGGAACACAAGGCATGTCTTCTTCTTCTTCTTCAGTCTTGGGACATTGTTCTTTATATAATCCTACAGCTACAAGAATAGGGAATATTACTACTTTATGTTACAACCGTATCTGGTTGTAATCAGTTAACCCATATCCAAGTTAAGGATGAAGATGTTCTATCTTTAGAATAAGAATGTATAATATAATAATTGAATAGATGATTGATTGCAATGGATATGGCTGCCTTGAATATGGACCAACCATCAAATATTGAAGATACACTTCTCTTCATAAACTATATTTAATATCATTAATTACTGTCACTAATGGTTACCTATTTATAGTACAATTTACTGATATGCATTGCTAATATGGTTTGTACTAGACCTTGGTTTTTGTAACACTTCCATTAATGTATTATGGTTCTGTGTTATGGTGCTTAGGTTCTGTGTTATGTTGTTAATTATGCCTTGCGTCATGATGCTCATTCTGTCATCTAAGCCTTTTTGTTTCTCATTCATGACGTCCAATTTTTCATCTAGCCTTCTTTCTAATACCACAACAACTTTGTCTTTGATTTCTTTCTTGAGCACTGCATTGTTATTTTCATTTCTTCCTTCAAGCTTTTTTGGTTAGCGACGAGGGCCTTGATGTCCTTCTCTAGTTTTTTGATTGGGTCTTTTAGTTTCGCCATGGTTTTGGTCCTTGTATGCTGAGGTGTGTATTTGGACGCTATTTTTCCTTATGCACAGTGAAAGACACTTAAAGTCTTTAAAATAGTTGATTTAATGATAATAATAATAATTAAACTAATATTATAATATAATAATAATTATTTGAAAATAATAATGTTATTATATATGTTATTTATAAAGTTAAAAAATATATTATAAATAATAATGAAAATATTATATATATATATATATATATATATATATATATATATAT
>LPNX011199993.1:2177-26214 GCA_001517045.1 Pseudotsuga menziesii
CGCGCAATGTGTCATTGAATTTGGTGTATCTAATTTGAATTAAGGTGTTGCTAAGGTTAAATTGTGTTGGCAGTAATTGGTAATTTCTTAAATTCATCCATTCCATATTAAAACTTCTAGAATTAACTACTTCTCTCGTAGAGTAAAAACCTTAGATTTTACTTTTCATTAGGGTCCACCCCCCTTGGCTTCGCTAGGAGTTGGCCTAGACGGAGGAGCTGAGTATCAGGTGACAGCACTTGGCTCGAGCTTGCCCCCAAGGTCGGACCCAGTGGCGTGAAGATTTCTGCCACGTTACCCGAGGTGCGAATTAGGCGGCAACAGGCGGGTCCCTTTAGGCTTTCATTTCATTTGGCTAGATCTCCCTAGATCTATTTCCTTAACTCATTTGTGGTACAATCTCATCCAAGTTGGGTTATTTCCTATCTTTACTAAGCCTCCCCAACTTGGCCCTGTTACCACCTAAGTTGTACTTAGTGGTTTTTTATCAAGTGAGCCTGGTGAACCGGACAAGGATAACTTGTTCGGACTTAAGAAGACCTTTGGAAGTACTTCTGGGAAGTGCTTGTTGTACTATATCACATGTTCATACCCCATGGGGGAATTGTAATAAATGTTCTAGCATGATAGTGTTTTTAAAAGACTCGGTCTCTTAGACTTTATTTGTCAATCCGATCAGCCCAGGGTGTTTTTTCCCTTGGTTATTATTGGTTGTTGAATAAACGACTGATAATTTCTGAGTTTTTCACTCCATACCTCCAAAGTTGGGGTGGTCGGCTTGGCATTTAGGCCTATTGAGGATATTAGAGTCTATGTGTCGATGTATAAACATGCTAGACATCATGGTCGAGTCATATGAACATGTCTAAGTCCCCCTAGGTTTTTTCAATTTTTCAAAGTTTTAGTTTTTTCAGTGTTTTTTATTAAAATTTAATTTTTCCAAAACTTAGGCTATTTTTTAATAGTTTGATTGGAAAAATTGATTTTGTAATAAAAGTGGCCCAAATAATCAGTTTCAGTCATGCAGGTGCTCATTTTCAAGCTAAGAGCACCATGTAAACCCATGGACCCGCTATTTCCTAGTTTTGAGTGATTTTCCATCACTCAGGGTAGAAAGCCCCAAAAAATCAATTATTGATTATTTTAATTAATAAATTGATGAATAATGGAGCAAATCCAAAATCCTAGATCAGTGGATTCTCAATCGATTTGATTGAAATCAGTCAGATCTGAACCAGATTGACTGGATCTGACAAATCCTTGACTGAAGGAGGTGATCTGGACAGATCCAGAGTTGAACTTCAGCATCCTTTATGGGGAATTTCGGCCTCCCTCTCTCCTCCACACGTTTGGGCTCATCTGGATGAGTTTTGGTGGATACTTCAGTCAACAAGTTGAGGTGTTAGTCAAATCACCCTCCCGATTGACAATTGCACTCAGTGAGACTCAGATCTGGCTCAGCTAGACACAGATCAGGCATTGGACTCTCCTTCAGCTATAGTGGTCTATCTCCTTGGGATTTGCACCCCCCCGGGTTGGATCTCCTTTTTTTGTATAAATAAAGCTCAGACTGCCTCTTCCAAGCTAGTTAGAGTTGGATTGAAGGGCTTGCTATTGTAATACTGTTGTAATCTTTTGATTGTTGGAATAAAGAAGCTTTGGAGGCCAAATGGTGTAATGCTCTCATGTGTGTGGATTAAGCATTGTCTTACGGCTATTGAAGTTGCCAACTTTTCTCTCAATTTCTGCATTTGAACCCTGTCTAGCTTGAACGATTCAACTGAATCAATAGGAGTATAGTTGGGCAAGTAAAGTTACTTGTTTTTCTTATATCTCATAGCATATATGTTAGAAGATCTAGATTATACATGTTTAATAAGTTTATTTGCATGTAATTCTTGTCTCTTTTTCATATATATATCCAGATCTCATGAGGTTTCGTGCAGGATTGTGTGTTTAGCTTTCAGGTAGCAAGGATTGGACGAGCTGTGGATCTAGTTTGACTCCATTGTACATCCAAAAGCTTTGTGAAGGCATTGCCCCTCTGTATTCCACTAACAAGTTTCCATTGCAGATCCATCCAACAACGGGCCTTTCCCCTTCTCTTCCTCCTTTCTTTTAAAATCAATCTTCCGGTTACCTGTCTCTTCCTCTTATGATTAGATCTAGTTCCAAGAATTGAATATATATTGTTAGATCTATTTTATAAGAGTTTTCCTGCTTAGATCTATAATTTCATAAAGAATATCAGTTCATAAAGATAGATCTAGGTGTAGGAAATTCCTTTTTTGCAAGTAGCTAAAGCATAGATCCAAAGCTTGCTCATAAGGTAGCTTCCTTTTTTGTTCTTCAAAGATTTAAATTCTGCAATAAAAGTGCACATCTCATTGGCTGCCCAAACAACAAGCCAAGATCCCAAGGAAAGCTTGCTTTCCTTGGTTCCTTTTTGCAGAAATTAGATTACCCCTGTTTAACAATTTTTACTTAGTTTTTTTTTTTTGGTAATTGGCGTGGTGACCCAAAACACTTTTAAAGTGTGTTTGGGCACATTTGATTTTAATTGCTCGCTGTTTTTTAGCAGGTCTAACATAAAAGAGAAGGAGACTCTACCAAATTTCTGACTCTTGGACGAACCATAGCTTCCCAGAAGCTTCCCCCACCACTGTATTTTAATTCAAGCTTGTTACAAGCTTGTTGTAAGCCTTTGGATCCCAGATAACAAGGACCAAAGTGCATCAATTTCAATCTGCTGATATTGTAAATCGCTGCTAATAAAAAGAAGAGGTCCTTTCGAATAGGCTCTTTCGAGCCTATTCACCATCCCCCCTAGGGAGATTTGCGTCGGTGTCAATTTTTTACTTTTTGTTCATCTCTTTTCAGTCTAGCGTAGTTCTAATCTGCAGGGTAGTATACTTTGATTTATTGTCATTTCCATATTCCATATTTGAGATTTCAAAGTAATCTTAATACTTACCCCACGACTTCCCGATTGACCCAAAAGGGGAAAGAGATGCCTGGTAGGACTAATTAGAAAACTGGAATTGTGTATCTGTGTTTTTCTTTTCATCAATTGTTTCATCAGCTATTATAAAATTAACCTCTCCTTGATTCCCCGATTGATATCCACTTGGATCGAAAGAGGTTCCTGGAGGGTTTTCTTTTTAACAAGAACACCCATCTCAAAATTTACTAAAATTGACAAGACTCCAGTGTGTATGCTCTGCACTTGGCTGCAGTTCGTTCAATCAGTCAAGCTATATCAAAAGCACTTTAGTGACTAGAATAATTAGGATTCACTCTCCCAAATTGACAAACCATCAGGTGAAAATCCAACACCTAGATCAAACCATTACGGTGGCAAAATACCCAAAGGAAGCGGGAACTCCTGAAAAGTGACCTCGGGGTGCCGATCTCTGTCACACCCTAACGGGTGAATTATGAACAATAGCCCCAGAGATTCCATTCAGCCCACATATTCCTTGCGGGTAGCCGTGACGGTTTAGTTTTGGACATACTCCAAGTACTCTCGAGTATATCTGGAGTCTCCCCCCCCCTTCGCCTAATTTTAATCAACTCATATTTCACATTAACTTAAAGCGTACCAAGAGGCAATCACAAAACTTTCACTCCAAGCACATGCAAGTACATTGATTATCTTTTGACTCCATTTTAAGGCACTAGTTATTTTCTTGCTATATATATATATTGTGTCTCAGCATTTTGCTTTCGTGCGCTCATTTTGTATCTTGTCATCTATGGTTGTTTATGGTTAAATTTCGAACTCCTAAGTAACTCATTCAATTTAACATCACCGTACTAAATAATTTTGCCTTAGTAACTTAATAGGGTCTACCCCCCTTGGCTTCGTTAAGAGTTGAGCCTAAACGGAGGAGTCAAGAACAAGGTGACAACCTTGACTCGAGACTTTCCCCCAAGGACACATCGAGTGGCTTGAAGATTTCTGCCACGTGACCTAGGTGTGTGAAAGGCGGCAACAGGCCCTAATCTCCATACCACTCTAATTTTATAGATTTAGTCTTATCCACTCATTATCTCTCCTTATACATTGTCAAACCCTAGGAGTGTCTTGAGTAGGTTCACTGGCCTCTTAGGCTAGTAGGGTCTCCCCCCTTGGTCATTCTCCGGATTGATCTAAAGTGACAAGAGCCCGTTCAGTGTGACAACTACCCTTTATCTGTAGTGGACGAGGTCCTTGCGGTGTCACCGGTTAGCTACCTCACCTCTACCGTCCCAGATGGGATACCTTTAGTGGGTAGCTACACTTTGTGTGATAACAGTACCTATGGGCAGAAGCAGCCAAAACAACAATATATGTACAAAATAGAATATCCCACAGTGCCTTTGGGAACAAGACTACATAAGAGATGTTTTCCGGAGAAAAGCCTGAAGTAAGTCACCTAAAGATATTTGGTTGTCTTTTATACATACACATTCCCAAGGAGAAAAGATCAAAGTTAGATCCTTCAGGAAAGAAGGGATTGTTTGTAGGATATAGTGAGCAATCAAAATCTTATCAAATCTATATCTTAGGATATCGTCAAATTGAACTTAGCAGAGTTGTCACATTTGACGAAGATACATCTTTCAGAAAGTCAAAGAAAGATAAGGAAGATGAAGAGAAGCATGAAACTCCCAAAGTTGCAGAGAGTCCTAAACCAATTAGGAACGAAGAAGAAGATCAGATGCTTGAGGATCATGATATGACAAGACCTCAGTTACCTGAAGAATTACCCAGTGAAATGATTTCACGAAAGAGAAAACCTGCTTGGGCTCATGAAGTAATCGAAGAAGCAAAAAGACATGGTGCCCCAGAAGGAACCATCCAAAAAAGAAAGAAGCCAAAGCCATACCCTAGTTATGTGGCTTTGATGTGTGATCTAGTTGATAAAGAACCGACATGTTTTGAAGAAGCAATAAAACAGAAGGAATGGGTTGATGCAATGGTCGAGGGATACCAATCCATTATAGAGAATGATGTATGGGAAATAGTACCAAGACCAAAAGACAAGTCAGTGGTATCCTCGAAATGGATCTTCAAAACTAAGCACTCAACAGATGGTAGTATAGAGAAGTACAAGGCAAGATTTGTAGCTCGAGGATTCTCTCAGAAAGAGGGAATCGACTATGAGGAGACCTTTGCACCAGTGGCTAGGTACACCTCAATCAGAACCATCCTTGCCTTGGCATCCAACATGAAGTGGAAGTCACATCAGATGGATGTAAAGACCATAGAAGAAAACATCGGCATCGGCAAGGGTCCAGAAAACATCTTCTCGGCAACATCGGCGAAAAAAACGGCAAAAATCGGCAAACTGCGGCAAATATTTAAAAACACAAAATATATTCATTTTTTTCATAATTTTAAGCATATAAACCAACAATGACATCAAATAAATACATTGACACATAAATATAGAAAAAACACTGATAGATATCATGTAGGCATGCCAAATATAATATGAGACATAAAAGTCGATACTGAAAGTCTGAATATAGTTGTCCAATAGTACTCAAAAGTGGGAATTCAATGGTCCAATACATATATGATATTACAAAATGACATCACAAAACTAGTAGCTAACTATCTGTCTCTGAAATATAAATCAATGCCCTCTTCCCCTTTTACGGGAAAAGATAATGGGCTGTTTGCCAGGCCTGCCCTTGACAGTAGAAGGTCCTGGCCCTGTACTACTAGGTGCCAATGAGGGACTAGGTGCCAATGAGGGACTCGGTGCCAATAAGGGAGTAGATGCATCGACCACTGTAGAAGGTGGTGCTGATGAAGCCACATCACCCTCCATGAAGTCCTCTGGGTCAAAGCGGTCCGCCTCCTCCTCCTATTCCTCCTCTTGCTCCTCCTCATCCTCCTGCCCTTGCTGCTGCTGCTGCTGCTCCTCATCTAACCATGCAAGTGCCTCCTCCATGATAGGTAACGCAGCCTCCACCCTCCACTTGGACAATACATCAATATTGTCCAAGCAAATGGCATCCACATCGGGTGATTTCTCCACCTGCTTCATCCACAGTCGAAGATTGTAGTAGACATACACCAAGTCATTCAGGAGTGGGAAATCCAACCTGTAAGAGGGTGATAAAAAGATTTAATGAGTCTTGATGCCAGAGGAAACCAATATGAAACAGGATCTTAAATTACAATGAATTTAATTGCTTTGATAAAGTTCTTAGTACTTACTTGGTGCGTTTCTTTGAGTGTATTTTATCAAAGACACTCCAATTATGCTCACATCCAGAAGAGCTACAGGTTTGGCTGAGGACTCGGATGGCAACTTTTTTTAAATTTGGTGCCCTTGCACCATATGTCCTCCACCAAACACCTACAATAAACAAGAAAGAAAGAGAATCGGATTAAATAATTCAAATTTCAACTAAAATGATAAATCATAAAACACAATTAAAATTTAAGAATTTGAAGTTCAAAATACAAATAAATTCTAATTTGCAATCACTTACTTGGAGTCAAATTGTTCCTTGCACGAATAGCATCGGCGTAGCCAAATAGTCCAGTAGCCTCTCGATACATCTCCATCTCACGAGTAATACTCTCCCGAGTCTCAAAATTAGGTACCATCCTATTCATACATTCGATAAGCCCCTCCAAAACCTCTTCATCAAAATCAAACTTACACTTGTATGAAAAGGCAGGGTTGAGGAAAAGTGCAGCTGCATGAATAGGTCGATGGAGCATCCCAGTCCATCGTGTATCAATCAACTCCCATAGTATCATGTGTCTATTGTTTCCAGGGGTACCCTTCCTGACATAATAAGACCGAATAGACTCTTTGGCCCTATCCATGGCCTCGTACAAATAGCCCATAGCGGGCTTGTCACTGTCAACTAATCTCAAAACCTTTACCAAAGGTTCACTGATTGAGCACACTTCCTCCACTCCTTCCCAAAAGGAGTCGGTGTAAACCAATCTAGCGATGGCTTTCCCATCCTCTCTCTTGCTATATGTGCAATCTCTCCACTCATCACAAACAAACATTTGCTTCAGCTCAAACTGAACTCGAAGCAAAGACTGAAGAGAAATGAAGTTGGTGGCAAATCATGTGATTCCAGGGCGCAACAATTCCCTGTTTCTCGTGCATCTCCTCATGAGGCTAAGAACCCAAGCATGGTTATATATGAATTTGGTGATACTCCTAGCCTGATCAACAACCTCCTTGATGAAGGGAATTTTCCCCACATCCTCTAGCATCAAATCAATACAATGTGCAGCGCATGAACTCCAAAATAGTGAGGGGTGTCTCTCCATAAGCAATCTACCAGCAGCCACATAATTGGCTGCATTATCTGTTATGATCTGCACCACATTGTTCATACCAATCTCCTGAAGGACCCCATCCAACAACTCACACAACAATGCTGCTTCTTTTACCTGTGCTGATGCATCAATGGATTTGATAAACATGGTACCTTTAGGGCATTGTACCAAGAAATTGAGAAGGGTCCTACCCTTTGCATCTGACCAACCATCAGACATCAATGTGCATCCAGAAATCTCCCATGACTGTTTGAATTCCTCCAATCTAGTATTGATGTCTTTCTTCTCTGCTTGAAGAATTGGGCCTTGAATCTCCTCATATGTAGGGCACTTGTACCCTGGGCCAACAATAGCAATGGCATCACACAGAGGCTGAAAAAAAGAATTGTTTCTTGTTATTGTAAGAGGCAAGTCACTCCAGAAAAACATCCTCCCCATAATCCTATCTGCTTCTTCCTTCTCCCTTTTTTTAACCATGGACTTGATGCTATTTCGTGGAACAAAGAAAGATGAGGTAGTAGCTCTCACGGAAGCTGAACCCATGGCCGTGGAGCCCCCAACACTACCCTCAGTGGCATCCGTATGATCATAATCATATGTCCCTGAAGTCCTAGCCACTCCACCTGCAGCAAGTTCAGCTCTATTTGCAGCTGACTTTTCCCTTTTTCTATCTTTCGAGTGAATTGCATCATGGGCCATTCTCATAATCTCGGGGGTAACGACACTACAAAGCCCCACATCATGGCCAGGGAGTTTTGCCAAATGGTACTTCAACCTGCTAATGCCTCCTGTCATATGTTGTCCACACAATTTGCAATTCAATCGTTGTCGGTTTGTTCCATCTTCAGGGTCAGCATATTGCCAAAATGGCTCCAATGCCTTTGGCATTTTTGCAATGGAAATGTATAGCCACAGAACTCAAACCTGTGACTGCAAAAAAACAAAAAAAAAATAGTAAACCCAAAGAACAAACCAAAGCACAAGGTTAGTAGCTGTAGGCCTTCCATAAATGATAAAATCATCAACACTAAAATAATAAATTGATTGTTAAAATTGTAAAAATTAAAAATTTTATGAATGCAAAATTTGTTGTCTGTAATATCATAATATGTATGCTTCTGCTATTGAAGTTGGTAGAGTTATTTTATGATTTTATCATTTGACATAAGTAAAGGGGTGAATTGTTAAGTGTATTAATATCTAATGAAGAATATAAGGGTTGATTTTAGTCTTGTTATACTGCTGTAATTACTTATGTAAAAGTACAATTTCAGATCAGGGTATTGGCTAATAAGTTGCCCTAGAAGGGGCTGAAACTTATCTCACTGTTGGTGTGTTTTTGTCTACAATTACAGTGAAGTTTAGGGCTGCTAGAAGTAAATTTAAATTATCATGATCGTTTTGCTATTGTTTCACACTTAATTTACCACAGTCTGAAGATTGATCATTGAACTGACTGCCTTAGACCTGAATTTTACAGCAGAAAATATCTTTTTTTTTGTTAAAATTTTAGAGAAGGTCAAGTTTCCATTTTGAAATTTGGACTAGTATCCAGCTGTCAACTTTTGGAGGAATAGCAACAAACAACAACACCATACGTGGAGTAAATACTAAATAGGCACAGTCTGAGTTTTGTTGGAGTTTTATCACAGTCTGAATTTATGCACTGAAGGGCATCTCCATCAAAGGCAGTGGCACATCAGGAACACTTCTAAATTACTGAGGAAAAGCACAGTATCATGTATGCACAATAGTATGATCACACTGTTAAATTTACAGCAGTTGTAACACTGAAAATTTTAGGGCCAAGGAGATATTAATAATTATATTCAACAGTCAACTGTCAACACACATATATTATGATTATCCCACAGTAGCTAAACAGTAAACTAATACATTAATGATTATACAATACTCAGATTTAATTTAAAATTTAAATAGCAATTGTTTAGAGTCTAGACTCTCATGCCTGGAAATGTTGGGTTGACCGGAGATAATGAACAAGGAGATAATGCCACAATGTTGTTACTTCACTTGTATATGGTTCACCAAGGCCCCACGACTTCCTTGCTCAGCAAACCCTCACTACTCCCTCACAGACTCCTCACGGCAATTGCAACAGCCACGGCTCGAAGGCTACTAACGGCCCACACATCAGTTGCTAGCAAGCTCGGTCAGGGCTACTCACGCGTCTTCTTCAAGCTCGAAGGGTACTCATTGCTTAGTGCTCACGGCGTTCTCTTCCAGCAACTCCAAAACAAAAAAATAAAACCCAAAAAATCAATTTTAACCACCCGAAATCGTCTTCAGTCACCGAGCCGCGGTTTCCTGTCGTGGCGCAATTTTTTGCTAAAAAATCGCCAAAAAATCGCCGAGTTTTTCAAAAAATCGCGTGGTCCGATTTTTACCAAAAATCGCGATTTTATCGGGAGAAAAAATCGCCGGGCATGAAAAATCGCGATTTTGCACCGATTTTTTCTTCTATGGTAAAGACAACCTTTCTAAATGGCGTGATTGAAGAAGAAGTATATTTCGAACAACCGCAAGGGTTCGAGACTAATGATCAGAAAACTCATGTATGCAGACTCAAGAAGGCATTGTATGGGTTAAAGCAAGCACCTAGAGCATGGTATGGAAGAATCGATGGATTTCTAATGACCTTAGGCTTTACCAAAAGTAAAGCAGATTCCAACCTCTACTATAAAGTTGAGGATGATGGGATTATGATATTACTACTATATATAGATGATCTATTCTTAATAGGTGAAGATAAGCCCATCATCGAATGTAAGAAGCAGCTTGCTGCGGAGTTGGAGATGAAAGACCTTGGAATGATGCATTACTTTTTAGGTCTTGATGTATGGCAGTATCCAGACGAGATTTTCCTAAACCAAGGAAAATATGCAGTAGAAATCCTAAAGAGATTTGGAATGATAGATTGCAAGGCTATGACTACTCCGACGACAACAAGTTTGAAGTTATTGAATGATGATGCTTCAAAAGCAATTGATGCCACCTTATACGACAGATTATTGGTTCTCTGATGTACTTAACCAATTCAAGACTAGATATATGTTTTGTTGTAAACACCCTAAGTCAGTATATGGTGAATCCCAAACATATTCACCTAATTGGAGCAAAACATGTAATGAGGTATCTAAAGGGGACTTTAGATTATGGTCTCAGATATGCATCAAGTGGCGAGATCAGATTACATGGATTTATAGATTCAGATTGGGCAGGTTGTGCCAAAGATAGAAAAAACACCTCAGGATGTTGCTTTAGTCTGGGATCAGGCATGATCTCTTGGTTCAATAGAAAGCATACTAGTATTGTAGTTAACACGGCAGAGGCTAAATACATTGCAGCATGTTCAACCTATAGCGAAGCAGTATGGCTTCACAATGTTGGCAGGATTATTTGATGCAGAGATAGATGTTACTGATATCCTTTGTGATAATCATAGTTGTATCAAGATGACAAAAAACCTAGTGTTTCACGACAAAACAAAGCATATCGAAGTTAGATATCATTTCATCCTAGATATGGTTCAAAAAGGATCTGTAAAGCTCAAGTATGTTCCTACAGAGGAACAAGTGGAAGATGTGTTGACTAAGCCTCTGTTTTGTGTAAAGTTTGAATACATTCAAGACAAGCTTGTTGTAGTCCGAAAGGACCTCTCTCGAAAGAAGGAGTGACGGTAGATGGAAGAAGGATGCAGTGGTGGTAGCTCAGTCTAGAGTAGGGTAAGTTTGGCTAGGCTTGTTAGCCCAAAAGGGTTAGTAAGTCAGACGAGGCCTGTTGATCCTAGGGTGATTAGTATGTCTGGCTAGATTAGTTTAACCCAAGTGGGTTTGTAAGGCAGGACAAGGCTTGTTGGTCTCGAGGAAGATCCATCTGTCTAACTAAGCTGGTTGGCTCGAAAGGGTTAGTAAGTTAGACAAAATGCCTGAATGGATATACCAGAGAACTCATCGTGATACTGCTCCGAGATAGTTAGAGGGAAAGATGTATCTTCAGTATTGTTATACTGATGAGTGCTGAGATGTTTGCTTCAATATTGTTATACTGATGAGTGCTGAGATGTTTTCTTCAATATTGTTATACTGATGATTGCTGAGATGTGTGCTTTAGTATTGTTATACTGATGATTGCTGAAATGATACTTTCGGTATTGTTATACTGATGATTGTTGAGATAGTTTCAGTATTGTTACATTGATGATTGTTGATTGATGAGATGGTTGCTGAGATAGTTTCAATATTCCTATACTGATGTAGCAGGTTCCGTATTCTCATAATGATGATTGTTGAAATGATTGTTGATGAGTTTGTTTCAGTATTTCTATACTGATGATGATGTTTGATTCAACATCTTTATGTTGATGGTGATTATGATGTTCCGGCATCTCTATGTTGGTAATGCAGATGATGATCTAATATTATAGATGATTTTGTTTTTAGCACTAACATGCTAATGAGGTTGTTGTTGATCTCTCAGTATATATATACAGATGTTGCAGATGATGTTTCAGTATCTATATACTGATGTTGCGAATGATGTTTCAGTATTTACTTACTGATGTTGTAGACGATGTTTCAGTTGCAAATGATGGTTCAGTATTCACATACTGATGTTGGCAAAAGATGATTTAGCCTTCACATGCTAATGTGGCAGAAGATGACTCAGTATTCACATATTGATGTAACAGAAGAAGATTCATTATTCACACACTGATGTTACAGAAGATGATCCAAAATATTATTCCATATCCATATACTGATGTGACAGAAGATGATTCAGTATTCACATACTGATGCTACAGAAGATGATCTAGAAGATGATTCAGTATCCATATATTGATGTTGTTGCCAACTTATTTGTACCATAGTTGGATTAGCTGAGGAGCCGCCATTTGACAAACATGATGAATGTTTGTGTTCCAGTGTATCAGATGATCCTCCCTTTGTGCTTAGCCAGTTTTGGCTAGTCAGTGTTTGTTTTCAATAATAATGACCATGGCCCCGTGGGGTTTGTAATAAAGTGTGTTAGTAGCGTTTTTGAGTGGTTTGGTCTCCTAAGATGTAGAATTTCAACTAAGGTATTCCATGGAGTTTTTTTCCTTGTCAATTATGCTTTTCCTATAGCCGAGTATAATCGACGAGGTTTTCTCTCGCTTCCTCCAAAGCTAGAATGCCCGATTTTGAATTCTGGGCCTTGGGGGGGCATTAGAGCCCAACTGAAGTGTATAAACCTACTAGACATTATTAGAATAGACTATGGTCATGTCCGAAGTCACTAGGACCCTCAGTAAATTTCCGAAATTTTTTTACCGGACGCGTTGGATTTGGGTTTTTTATTTTTTAAATTTTTAAATAAAATTTTCCATAGTTTAAATGGAAAAATTTCAATTCGTAATATGTCAGTCATCCGGGGTCCGAATTCAATGATTGAAGGCTCTAACCTTAAGCCAAAAATCATTCATGACCACCTGGCCAGCTATCCCCAAGTTCCGGATGTTCATTCAGCCTCATAATTAATAATTTCTCAAAAAAGTCATCTACAGAGAAATTATTAATTAAAATATTAAAAATGAATATTTTGGAGATAATCCAAATCTCTCCAAAATAAACCAAATTGGATAATATTAAAGGCTAAATGACATGGCAATGGGCATTTATGATGATTGAACTTGGCACCAAGTCTATTAAGTCAATAATCGGAGAGCATTCAAGACACCTTCAGTTGAGAAATTCGCCCTCTTCCTCTAGCTCACGAATTTGATGAGTTGGAGAGTGGTTATTGGTTTGGTGTTGTGTTCGAGGTGGAGAGTTGAGTGCTTTCCATAATTTGTGCTAACTCTAAGGGTTTGGCTCCCATCACACTCACTTGCATCTACTTCAAAGCTCTCACGTGTCTCCTTCACATTCACGTGTGCTCTCCTTCAAACCTCATGTTTTCTCCCTTATGCTCACACTAGCACATGTGGAGAGCTCCTATTTGATGGAAGGTTGGGTTTAGGGTTGGGAGTGGGGGCGCCTTGCCTAGGTGGAGGCCACCCCTCACTCACACCTACCTTAACCTAGGTTTGGACTTCACATCATTGTGCCGAGTTGCTAAATCATGGGGATTGTGCCCTCTTTTCATGGAGTTTGGTTTTAGGGTTTTAGCCTTCATATTTTGTATAAGTAGAGGCTCTTTTTAGCTCTACAGGGTGGATGGATTTGCAAAGGACTTCTGCGCGTATGATTGTAATTTCTTATCTATGTTATGAATAAAGTTGAATCTTTGGAGGACAATTTGATGGTGCAATAACTTTCATGGTGAATATTTGGCTTATAACCAAGGTGATATCTGTGTAGTTATTTTATTATTCATGCATGTTGTGTTATCTAGCTTAGAAGGTAATAATCTAATCCATAGAGTAGGCATTTGAAGTTTCAACTTGCTTGCTTATGTGTAGCTATACACGATCTAAGAATTGCATATTGTATTCAGTTGTACTCATGCTTTTCGGTTCTTGTTTGGTTTATACATACTAGATCTAATCACTTGCTTGAAGGGTATTTTAGTTTTGCAGATCACCCAGCGTGAAGTAGAGATCGGAGCTCAGTTGCATCTTATCTCTCTTCAAATATAATTTTTCTAATGTTTCTTGTCCCACAGGTTCCCTCCACGCTCAAATTTACTCAAGCTTGGGCTTGAAGTTCTTCTTATCCATCCTCAAGCTTAAAAAGAAAATTCTTGCTTTCCGGTTACTTTGGTTTTGTTTCATAACAAGTAGATCTAAGTGTTAAATCTTATCTTTTCTATCTCTTGTTATATAGATGTAAGAGCTTCATTTGCTAAAAAGTTCATCTCACGAAAGTTTAGATCTAGCTTTGCTTAGTTTTAGTACTTGAAGTAGCATAAAAAACTCTATCTTTGCACAAGTACTAACTATAAATTTTAGTGTATTTTATTGTCTAATCCACTGTTTTACAGGAAAGTAGCTCGCTGGTTTTTCACTTTTCATGATAGGTTAAGCGGAAGTGCTGGCGAAAATTTGAAGTTTCAAGCTCCAAAAAGCACTCCTAATTCCCCCTTCTTCATCCCCCTTTCTCCGGATTGCATTGAAGGCCTTTCAAGATCAGAAAAGAATCCCAACATCAAAGGCATTGTAAAAATTAATAAAGAGCAAGTGGGATAAAGGCTCCCACACCCCACTTTCCCCATTTGGGGGAAGCCTGTATCGTCCGTTTTTCATGTTTGCAATTTGCTTTGTTTTATGCTTGTAGAATAATTGGTTAGAATAGAATAGGAAAGGTTCGTTTAAAATTCTGGAAAAGTTTGTTTTTTGCTTTCATAAAAGTCAAAAGAAAAAAGCTTCTTGTTTTTGTTTAACTTTATTTTAGTGCTTTCTTTCATTTAATATAAATTGCAAAAGTAAAAAAGAACTAAAATCTCTTGAATCTCATCGTCAGGTGGATCAAGAGTGCTCTCTGTCGGAGGGTCTGTGGTTATTCTTTAATTCATGCATTTTTTCTCTTTAACTTATTAATTTAAATCTAAGTCTCTTGAACTTGCCAAAATCCAAGTCAAGAGCACTCTTTGTCGGAGAGCATAATAGTCTTGCATCATCCTTGCATTTAGGCATATAGAGTAACTAGGACTCTTGAACTTTTGTCATAAGACAAAGTCAAGAGCGCTCTCTGTCGGAGAGTTTGATTGTGTTATAATAAAGTTTTGAGAGTTTGGCCCCAGATTGCCTGATAAGTGATTATTATCACTTTATTATTGGCCAAATGATCAAATTTTATTACAGATGGCAGTGATTTTGGTTCTCCTAAAGTAGTCCGGTGTTCCAAGGGGTATGAGTGGTCACTTATACCATTCTTCTGTGTCTCCAGATCATCCAGTGCAGTCAGTTTTCTCCAATTCTCATCCTAGACAGAGTTATGGTGGTTTTATAAATTTCCAGAGGATGTACCAGCAAAAATGAACTAGGAATTTCACTGAAAAAATCGATTTGGCCTCTTGGGTCAAGGAAATGGCTTGGAATTTTGGCAGATGATGTGTTGTAGCTCTCCGAACACTTCTTCAGTAGTTTCCAGTCAGTATTTGGTCCAAATTATTTTATTTTCGCTTAGTCAATTGCCGGGGGATAAATCTTTCTATTCCCAACATTTTGGCGCTGTTGCCGGGGATAAATCTTTCTATTCTCGGAATACGAATTTGTTTTCCACTTTTTTGTTTTTGCTTTGTTTAATGAATGTTTAGAGTAGATCTTTACTTTTCATATGGCGACTCCACTAAGCTTTTTTCTCTTATAAATTTACAAAGAAAAGCAAAAGATTAATTTTTGTGAGTGTTTAAATGCATATTTTTCCTCTCACTTTGGCGACTCCATTGAAGGGATAAAACCCTGTTTATTAATCTGCCACAGTAATCTAGGGACTAAACACAAGTCTCATCAAATATTAATAACAATAAGTCATGAAAATGGTGTAATAGGGCTACAAAATGAGTAGCCGCTCTGTATTATCGCACAAAGAATGAGTAATACAATACAATGATCATGCTGCAAGCATGAATGACAAAGCAATTCGAATTCCCAAGGAGGTCATTCGAATTGAATGAGTGAGTCTAGCTTAACTGAATGTAAGCCACAGTCAACACTCAAGTTAACCACCGATCAAAACCCTAATTGACTCAACTGAGCCCTAACTGAAGTCGGAGTGCAATAAATGACTGAGTCTAACTGAAAGTAGGCCAGACACATGTCACAGCAAGCCAACCATCAAGTGGTAGCGCTTCAATGACTCCAATGAACCCCGATGAGGTTAACTGAAGTGTAACTGAACATCAGAAGTGGTTGGAGGCGCCCCTGTTGACTCCAGTTCATTAAATAATCATTAAATAATCAATTTAATGAAGGAAGGATCCTTCACTGCTTTGTTTAACTGATTGTAACCATCAGTTAGCAATATGGTGCATTAATGACACTCAGATCACCCTCGGAGTGCTCCAGTTAGCCTCCCCGAATGTAGGAAAAGGCTAAGTTAGCCTCCTTGACTGAAGGTAGGCGTGGATGTGATCTAGCTGATGTCATCTAGTGCTCCTCTGATGTTAATTAAGTCAATAATACTTAGGATAGTGGTTTAACTAGGCCAAATTGACCAAAATGAGTGTGTAAGGTGGTAAATGTCTCCAACACTGTTATCTCATAAAACTTGTGAAGATTTGTTGTGTAGATGAGCACATGCGACACATTGAGATTTTTTCTGAATCTCATCAGTTGACAACTCCACATGTTCAATACAAAGTTCCATGGTTATATCAAATGCACATTGTTGATTTCTGATATGGATGAACTGAGGGAGCGATGTGGTGCTCAGATAGTCGGAATTTTTCATCCCATCGACTTCTCAAACATCCCAAGTTTTCCTAACTTTGGTCATGGTGTGGGGGATATATATAAATGGCTTCCAGTCTTCCATGGAAATTATGGTGATTTCGTCATCTGGCATGTCAAGTATTTCCTTCAATTGATGGATGACTCCAATGTTCTTTATGAGGACAATATGATGGAAATGTTTGCTAGTACTTTTCAGGGAGAGGTCTGTTGTTGGTTCTATTAGGGCCTTCCTAATAAGTGTATAAACTCCTTTCCAAGCTTCCTTTGGATGTTTTTAGAGCAGTGGCATGATGGTAGGGGTAGTATGAATGTTTTGGAAATATTTCTGGTAAAGATCTTTACCTTCTACCTATCTGGTATAGAGCATCATACAGAAACATATGACGAACCTTTCGCCATGATACAAAGTGTTGAAGACTTGGAATTACTTCTAGAACATTTAAGTGAAGAAGAGGTCCATGATACTCCCATTGAAGAACTTCCTCATGTTGTCATAGAAAATGTCTAATGTGTGGAAATCCCTCTAAGTTATTTTAGAAAAGAGGAGATTAAACGACTTATTAAAGATTATGATGACTCTCTCAATACACAGCAGGATTCTGAGGATGGGCACAACCTAATTGAAGAACTTCATGAAGAAACCTCATATGAAGATGTTGAAAACCATCCTCATGTCACATCAACAGAAAATAATGAAGATGCAGAAAAGCTAGAGGACCCCAGTGAGCAGCAGATCCCGAGCGACCCCATTGAAGATATTGATAAAGGTCCCTTGATTGAAGATGTTATTGAAGGTCCTCTTCAATGTGCTATGATAGAAACTACTGAAGACTTGAAGTATCCTCAGGATTGTTTCAGGGAGGACAATCACATGTGTATTCCAGATTTACCTCAAGAAGAAACCATCACAAAAACTTATAAAGATAATTATGATGAGGTCTATATGATGTATGATGACACTCCTCCATGTTCTCCTCATGGTGATGAGAGTTTGGAAAGTTCATTCCCTTGTAACATTTTTGAAACCAGACATTCTAAAGAAGAATGTGATGAACATGAGGATGAGTGTATCCAGGAATGTGATGCCATGGATGAGGATTCCCCCATATTTGTCAAAGGTATGGATGATGATTATTGGACATGCATTAAGAAGCCTTTTTTGATGTATTGAGAGAAGGGAGTGTCGATTTGGAGACCTTTGGAGATCTTGGTATGGAAGAAAATCATGTAGATTTCTCATATGATCATTCAAAATCACACACAAGTGTTAGCAGTAAAGACGTAGAAAAGCAGTGGATTGAAGAGTCAGATTCGATTCAGCGGATGTAATGTTAGTTTGAACCTACATCTTCACATTCAGAGGTTCCTCATGATTTGGAGCAGCCTGTGGCTTACATAGGGAGTTATCATCCAATGATCCCTTTTGATATGTATGATGGAGTTGTTGATCTGCCTCACTGTATAGATATCTACATTAGCCCTATCTAGGCTTGGATAGAAGAAACCTGCAGAAGCACATGCCAGTTTGGGAAGCAGATTTATGAAGTTCTACATGCCTATGATTTCCCATCCAACCCACCCCTCTTGAATATTCACCCAGGTTTGCATTTTCTGTTGAAGATATCCTTGTTTTGGCTGGTAACCAAACACGAGAAGAATTGTGAATTTTGATAAAATGTTAAGGTGGTTACATTGAATTTTTCATTTTACTTAACATTGAGATTATGATATGTTTAGAGTAGGAAAATAAGCTCCTTAAAGTGAGCATTTACTTTCTGTACTTAGGAATAAATAACTTTTTATTTGGTTAAGTTTTTGTTTTATACATTCTTGAATAAATGCAACTTATGATGCATTTGGTTTTACGAATAAATAACCTTTTATTTGGTTAAGTTTTTGTTTTCCACATTCTTGAATAAATGCAACTTATGATTCATTTGGTTTTTATATAAAACTTGTGCTACTAAGGTTTTCTTGTCAAGTTGAGATGTTTTTACAGGTTCTATAAACCAGAGATTCCGGTGTTCTTGTATCCTCTCCTTTCCCTAAGACTAGATTGAGCACACGTCCTACAGATGGAGCCCCATGTCACCACCTAAGTTGTACTTGGTGGATTTTTCAAGTGAGCTGACAAAGTAGAACAAGTATATTTGTCCATTCTTTAGAGTTCAAAAGTCCGCCAGGCTTTTGCTGGGAGTCTGTTCAATTTTTTTGTAACACATGTTCATACCCCCTTGGGGAAATTGTAAAAAATGTGCTAACATGATAAATTTTTATAAAAGGCTCGGCTTCCTAGACCTAGGCATCAAGCCGACTAGCCCAGAGTGTTTTTTTCCTTTGGTAATTATTGGTTGTTGAACAAACGATTTAATAATTTCTGAGTTTTTCACACACACCTCCAAAGTTGGGGTAGTCGTCTTGGTGGTTAGGCCTTTGGAGGTTATTAGAGTCTCCGTGTCAGTGTTTTTAAACATGCTAGGCATTCATATTGAGTCGTATGGACATGGACTGGGTCCCCTTAGAGTTTCGTCGGATACCGAAAAAAATAAATTTCTCCATATTTTAATGGTTTAATTAAAAAACTTCAAAATGTAATAATTGGTGGGTTCGGAGTCCGTTTTTGGCGTGGGGATGCTCATTTTCACACTCAAAGCAACATCTTTACCCCAATGGCCACTTTCACTTTGTTCCAAGTAGCTAAAGCACCCCGGAAGGCATTATTTGGCTAATAAGGCATCAAAGTGGCATTTAATTATTGAAATTGCATCGTTTTGGCATGGGTCAAAATATTTAAAAAGTAAAAGATCAATTATAAAATTGGTTGGAGTGACATGGAAGTGGGTCCCTCATGTCATGTGACCGTCCTCCACATGAATACATATTAGACTTTAGATTTGAGGGGAGCAAATGAATAATCATGAAGAGGTGACGTCAACCTCAAGTGGGTGATCACGCTAACCTTGGTTGTAGTAGCAAATAACAAGGAATGGACCCTACCTTCATCTCTTTTCATTTGTAAAACTTTGGGTATAATCCAAAGTGGATCCATCATTCACCAAGAATTGGGTCAAAATGTATATTCTATTTGTGATGTCAACTCATTATGGAGGGAGCTCACACGTGAGTGTACAATGCAATAACCAAGAGGTGGACCCCCCTTTATACATGAGTTACAAAATACTTTGGTTATTCATCAAGTGGGATATACCATGTGACTATTTTGAAGGTGGAGGCGCATTTTGTTGGTGGAGATACTCGCGCGTGTGATGAGGTGACGTCAATATGGTAGAGATTCATGCTTGGTGAAGTGGGTGTGTTGGCAAGTGAGAGAGAGTTGGGTGAGTTAGGTGAGAGAGTTTTCATCCACCTTTCAGTTCCACTCACTCTAACTCACATTTACTCAGTTCAACTGAACGCTGTTTGCCGGTGTAGGTAGCGACCCCCGGGTTTCTCATTTCTTATTTAAGCAGGTCACTACTCCATTGTAAAGATGGGAAGGTGGAACCTCTGCTTAATTGCATTGCAACTACTGTGAAGTATTTTTCATTGAATGAATAAAGGCTTTGGAGGCAAATCGATGTGTGGATCTCTCATGTGTGGATGATAATATCTTTATGATCTAATGAGGTATAACTGTATTGTTTACATGCTTGCACTATAAAATATTTGGTTATTTATTTGGCTTTTGAAGGAGAAGTATTTCTTAGTAAGGTAGAGTAGTGTGATTGTTTCATCCATTACTTTTCTGTTAAGTTTCATTAGACACATTAGATGGACATGTTTATTTGATGAGAAATGCATGTTTGTTGAAGTTTCTATTGTAGTTTACACTAGGTGTTTTTAATCCTTTGTTGTGCAAGTGTTGTGAGATTGCAGGATATATAGTTTGGAGAGTGTGTTGAGCATGTCGACATCCTCACATCTTCAAACATATTTCTAAGAAGGACTAGTCCCTCTAATCCCCACTTTGAGGACCCCATTGCCCAATTTCAACGGCTGTTTGTCTTCACCCTTCTCATCTTCTAAAGTTTGATAGTCTTGGTTACTGGTTTGATTTTTATTTCAGATCTATAATTTCATGCAATAATATAAGTAGATCTGAGTAGCTGGCTAGATCTAAGTAGTTTACAATTAAAATCTCAAAGTCTAGATCTGGTTAGAGTTGATCTACCGTTTTTACTAAGTATTTTTTCAAGTAAAATCTAAAATTAAGTAAGGGTAGTTTGATTCAAGAGTTTAAAGATTCATATTTGGCATATTGTGCTTGAGATTTTGCTTGCCAAATCTTTTCAAGAAGGCAAGCAAAGATCCTAAGAAGACAAGCTTCCTAGCTTGCCTTACTTAGTCATTTTCATCTAGTTTTACTTCGAAATTTTTTTAGACTTTTTTTGTAGATTTTCCCAGACACTCTTAAATTGTCTTTGGGTGTCTATCACATTCTTTCATCGCTGTTTTTTGCAGGCTTACAATAAAAGAGTAGGAAACTCTGGCGAATTTTCTCAAAAAAATCAAGAAAAAGAAGACAAACGAAGCTTGCCCTCACATAAAAATTGATTCTTTCACAAGTTGTAAGCCTTTGGATCCAAAGTATAAGGACCAAAATGCACTTTTATTTCATGTTTGTAAGATTGTAATAAGGCTTGAGTAGGATCATCAGAGCCCACTCCCCATCCCCCCTGGGGGGATTTGCGTCAGTGTTCTTTTGGTGGTTTTTATGTTCCTAGTGTAGTTTTGCTGCTTTCTTTCTCTCTTTCACTATTTCATTGTTTTATTCAAGTTTGCAAAAGTAATATGAATACTTACCCACAACGCTATACCGAAGTACCGTAAGGGAAAAGATTTGAGCAGTGTAGTAATTAAAAAGATTCAACTTTTTTATGCACTGTTGACTTTAAAATAAACCCCCTCGCCGTCCCGAGTACAGGTTCATGGATAAGTGCTTGCCTGAGTACTGAATCTGGAAAGAGACTCCTGGGATTTACCTTTTTTTAAATCAGAAAACTTTGCTCAAAAACAGTTAAAACTTACAAGGCCTTCATCCCCGTATGCTCTACTTCCACTACAGCTTCGTTTGATCAGTTGGTAGCATCAGAAAATGATTCAGATGACTAGCTTAATTAGTTTCCACTTCCAAATTAATCTCCCCAGGCGAAAATCTAATGCCTCGAATTGATCCGTTGCGGTGGCAAAATCCACAAAGGAAGCGGGAACAACTGGGCAGTGACTTCGAGACACCGTTAGGCTACACCCTTGTTGGTGTAGTGTTGAACACGTATTCAGAGACTCTAACCAGCCCACATATTCCTTGCGGGGAGCCATATCGGATAAAGGTTTTGGACATACTCCTCGTACCTTAGGGTATATTGGGAGTTCCCATCCCCTAAGTTAATCCAGATCATTACCACATTGATAAAACTAACCAAGAATTTACCCATTCCTTAATCAATTCATTTAATAATCTAAAATTTACCACCCAAGAGACTGCAATATTTTCACGGAGACTACATCAGCAACCCATATTTGCATAGCATTCTTTCATTATGGCACTGATCTATTATGTTATGTCTTGCATAAATTAATTCCGCAATGTGTCATTGAATATGGTGTATCTAATTTGAGTTAAAGTGTTGCTGAAGTAAATCTTGTTTGCAGTAATTGGTAGTCTTTAATTTCATCCATTTCATATTAAAACTCATAGAGAATTTGTGTTTCTTGCTTTTGTAGTTAAAAACAAGCTTAGACTTTTCTTTATTAGGGTCCACCCCCTTGGCTTCGCTAGGAGTTGTCCTAGACGGAGTAGCTGAGTATCAAGTGACAACACTTGGCTTGAGCTTGCCCCCAAGGTCGCACCCAGTGGCTTGAAAGTTTCTGCCACGTTACCCGAGGTGTGAATTAGGCAGCAACAATGTTTTCTAAGCTTCTGTGACATATAACAACAAGTATTTAACCATTCTTTTATGGATGTTTTTTCCAAGCTTCAAAAAGATGTTCGTACTCACAAATACCCCTTTGGATTAAGGGGGGAATGTTGGATACCTATTCCTATGGGACAATGGTTTCATGTACATTATATTAGATATTTTGAGTTACTAGAGAATAAACTGAAGTCTCACCTACCATAACCCCTTGGAAGATGAAAACCAAGAGTCACCCTTCAATGCATAAAACATTGCTTCACATTAATGAAATGCATCCCCACCATTGGAGCTATTCAGGCATGTCAAGAGATGGAAGGATGATAACTAATTTGCAATCTCTCTGTACTATTTATGGGATGGCTTGGTTAGATACCAGCTGTAATGTCCCGGTTTTGACCCCATTGCATTAGATGTATATGATGTATAAATTGTAAATGATCATGGTGTGGAGCTAAAGGCCAAGGCCCCACCATTGATCGGTCATGCTTGTTTTGGGATTTAAATTGTCACCGACGGTATGTTGGGGCATGCGGCACATATTAAGTTTCAACATCATGTAAATATGCATCATAATTAATTAATGGACACAACCAGCTACGGTCGCAGCAACCGAATCGAATGGGGCATGATTTTCTCAAGGGTAAGGATGTGGGGGAATTTGTCAATCTTGAGCCAAAAAGGGGAAAACCATGTGTCTTCTTCCCTTGTCTTAGTCCAACCACCTCCATTTAATAATTTCTGCTGACAGCTGGGAAAATTTATGGCAGTTAATTGTATTGGGAGTGGGGTGGCAGGACAGTCAGTCCATGCCTCCACGCACACTCCACCCAGTAGTTGACTTCTGAATGGAAAGGAAGAACGACTATCACTCTCACGCAGACTCTTCTTCCTCCCCATGAGTTGCAAAAACGCTGGAGACTTGCAATTCGCGTCCTCTCCATTGCTGTTCATCCTCACGCACAGGCTCTTGGCGTTTTGGGTCTCACGCAGACATTTTCTGGGGCTCCACGAGTTTGCTGAACACCCACGCACTGTAATTTCGTCCTCCCCACTGTTGTTCATTCTCATGCAGAGGGATTCCTTCCCATTTCTTATCTTCACGCACAGGAATTTCTGGGTTTTCCCACGTTGTTCTTTCCCTGCGGAATCGTGGATGCTGTGGCTGTATTTTTCCCTCATGGATTGATTTGGGGGTCCTGTGTTGTTGTTGTTCACGCATGCGCAGGCTGGGAGACTGCAATTATATCCCAGCGTGGTCTGTGTATGTTGTCCAGGGGATTTTGTTTCCCAAGACGGGCTGTGGATTTTCTACTGATTGAAATTGTGTTGCTGTTGTGGTTGGGACTGTGTAATTCATTGGGGAGTCCTTGCCCTGTTTTAGCTGTGATAGCTAATTGATTGCATACATGCAATGGT
>LPNX011199993.1:26355-37641 GCA_001517045.1 Pseudotsuga menziesii
CTGGAAATCACACAGACAGAGCTAGAGGGCTGGCCTTCTTCTCCATCACCCCTGAATAGCACTGGAAGGGAATGCAGGGCCTGAGGGACTGTGTAGCAGAGAAGGGACTGATTCCTTGTGTTGGGTGTGGATGGGTGTCTTAGAGGTCAGGTTAGTTCTGGTGTAGGTGTTCTTGGCTCTGTAATGAGCTCACCAGCTTAGCATTGAGCCTTTCCCACTCCTGGATGGCTTGATAAACCCAACTGTGTTGGCTTGGCTGTGTTGTGTACATCCTTGGCTATGTGTAAGCCTGCTAGTTCCCTTATTCCTTGGAGAATCATGCCCAGCTCGGGGGTGGCAGCGTTGCTGAGAGCTTAAGGAGCACGCTGCCCTATGGTTGGGTGGAACGTTGCAGAGACGTAGCTGGTTGCGGATTGAGTTCATCATAAGATAAGTGATCTTGTGTATTTTACCTCTGCAATTCTATATTTACTGCTAATGAAAATGAAATGAACATGTTGAAAGAATGCTTGTTTGAATGTATGATGTTTCCGCTGTGTCTGGTAGATAATTATATCCGTGCATGATAAATTCTCATGTGTGCATAATTAAGTTCAACGCATATGTTTAAGCATTCTGTTTCCAGCAATTTTTATGCCTGTACATGTTTATGGGGCTCTTAGCCTGGTTGGAAAATGCTTGGAATCGCGTCCTCTTTGCCGGTCGGAGGCATGGGGACGTGACACCAGCCTTTTCCCTCTAATAAAATCTTCTAATTTAGTTACATCATTGGCAAGTAGAACTTTGCTTTTATCGTTTTTATCAAACATCTACACCCAGCCTTGCCTAGGTTTTGTTCAGATACTCCATAAATAGTATGTTGCAGTCACAGCTGCAGTGCACCTTTGTCAGGGTGGTTCCAGGATTTCCTAGTTGCATTTGGGCTAGAGTTGATCTTACCCTTATCGGTGTTCAAGGCATATTTTCATATCTTGTCATAGACTTCTATTTGTTTGTTTGTCCATGCTTTTTCTGAAGTTCAGTAATTTGTAATTTTATTGCTTTGTCTTCTGATGCTTTTAGATTTTGCTTGTCTTTCTATGCTTCAGCTTAAAGTTAATCATGGGATTACTGATTACATGTTTGTTAGAAAGCTGTGTTATTTATATGGGTTTTAACATGGTATCTAGATATTTTTTTTGCTTCACAATAATGGCTATATTTTGCATTAGAAAAGACTGCATCTGAACTTGACAGTGGTAAAATACAAAAATGAACTGTAAATGCTGCATCCTTTTGTCAAAATAGCAGAGCTGTTCATCCAAAAGTTTCTAGCTGATTTTATCTGAAACTAACGAGAGAACCCCTGGCAGGTGTATTGCCTTGCAAACTTTAGAAGTAAAACTAGTAGCCGACAAAACATTAATACTAGACAAAAGAGGAAAATCCCTTCTGAAAATTCGTGTTTGGCTCCACAAGATGTGCCTCAGATTCAGCAGGCTCCATAAGGTTACCAGCTTCAGTTAATCCTTCCATTACCTGTGAAGAACGCTCAGCATGCTCCATATGGCTACCGGCTTCAGTTAAACCCTCCATTACCTGCGAAGAATGCTCATCATGCTCCTATTCAGAAAAAACCTTGGAGCATCCATTCACTGAAGGGGGGTGCCCCATTGATACTGATGTTATGGAGTGGGAGTGAACCACTTCTGGAGGAATTTACAAATGGGACAAATTTTTTTTGACCAAAGCAGACAAAGCCACCAGTTTGGAGTTTAGTTCCAGATAGTGTCGGTGTGAGATAACCATGAATGTAGATAATCCCTTCTTCGTCTGCCTCATTTCAAGCAGCTGTGCCGTTGTTTCCATTGCATAATCATCTCAAACTCTGTTTTCTGCCCTTTGTTTCCTCTTACTTTCTTATTTCCAGCGGCACCACCTCATCTTAGCATTCGCCACACTACCCTGCACCTCAATCAACACCTCAGACCTTTGCAATCCACATAGGGCTTCCTGGTCTCACAGAACACAACAATGATACTACAATGGCGATACCCCAACGCTTTAGAGGAATGTAAAGGAAGACTGATGGGGTATAACAACAAGATTCATGAAAACCGATCGACCCACAAAGACTTGGTGCCCTTCGCTCTGTGTTCCAACTCTCAGAGGAAGACTAGGGGTAGGGCCCTAAGCATTGTTGAAATTGAGGCTCCAGTACTTCAGCATATTTAACTCACATTCGTCTGTCATCCCACTGCCAATACGATCCATTAAGTCACACACCTGAGGATCAACAAAGGGTGGTGTACGATGTGTCCTAAATTCTTCATCAAATTCATGAAATATGGTGTTACATTTTTCTTGGGTTGACACTATCTCCAAAACTGTTGATTAAGTCATGTGAGGGGGGCATAGTTCAGCACCTCGCCATCTAACTCAATGATTCCTCCTAATTGCATGCCTAGATTGGCTTGGGCATTGGCCCACCCATTTTGGGTTCTCAAAACCTGAAGAAACGATATCTCCTTGAAACATTGACTTAGACAAATACCCCTTTGAAATTTTGAATGATGCAAAAGAGCTTGTGGTTTTGCGAGGATGTTTTTGTGGGAAACCCTGAATGATGATGGATGAATCACCAATTACCATTGCTTGGGAAACTGCTTGTTCCTTTAAAATTGCAAGTTCTTGGAATGCTGCAAGAGGCTCTACCTCATTATTTGATGCCATCCCTAGTATCCTTGCAAACTCAATTTCTTTTTGTCCTTTAGGGTTAAGGATAACTCCACCTGCACCTGCCACCATTGTATATACGTATTTGCATTTATTGAACCCTGTTTCTTGGGGGATGATCTAATTGGTGCATGCCTTCCATGGAATTCTTCTGAGTGCATGGGAATATAGTTGGATGATGTTGTATGCCAATATGTTTCAAAGAATATATGATTGCATATTCTTTTTATCTCTTTTTAATAATTTGTTGGCTTGGTATTTGATTTATAGTCATGATTATGTTTTTGTAGTTGAAAGGGCGTTATAAATATTTGTATTTCTTTATCGGTGGCACATATTATGTATGATTGTTACTGAATTGAGAGCTGGGAGTCAAGACCCAAATTCTCAGATTTCTCAAACATTCGTATGAGTTGTGGTTCTATTATATTGCATTTGTCTGTTCTTACATAGCATGTGAATGCTTGTGCCCTCCATCATGCAAATTGGATTCAGGTGTATCATGTCAAAAATTACTATTATTGATTTTGGTTAGTGCATAAATAGCAAGCAGGAAACTTGTTTTTGGTCAAGGTTCCGAAGTATTCATGATAAATGTTTATTAATTGACAAACATAATTCTTGTTTTGTTGCTATGCGCTGGAAATCGAGCTACATGCCCCTATCGTGCTAACAGAAGTTAAATTATCGAGTTATAAATGATTGTTGATTACAGGTGAAACAGATGTTGATAGCTCTTCTAAATGAATCAGACATGAACCTTTCAGATGAAGTTGTTGAAGTGATTTTGGATAAGGTAAAGCAATTGTCCATGGGTATTTTGTTTGCTGTTTAGCTTCATAATTATAAGATATAAATCAAGATACATGTACATCAAGTTCGGTGTTTATATGAGTAGGCATGGATATTTGCAGCATATTTCAGCTGAAAGAATCCTAAGAAATGCAAGAACCACCTAATGAACAATTCACACCCTGGGGAAAAAGGAAAAGGTTCAAGGACAGGGAGAGTGGAAATATTTTTATTTTAACAATTGTTGTACAAAATAGGAGATTACCATTTTTTTTCACTTAGATGGTGTGTTTTTTCTGGGTCACAGTTACAAATATTTCTTATTTTTGAAATAACATATGTTATTGCATGTGGCATACATATGCAGACATTTGCTGAAGCAGATTCCAATGGTGATGGCAAAATTGATCCAGATGAATGGCGAGATTTTGTGATGCGCAATCCCTCTCTGATGAAGAATATGACTCTACCGTACCTGAGGTAAGTGACTACTTGTTTAAGACCTTTGCCCCTTAAACTATTGCTAATTTTCTACATAGTGCATATATGACAGCTAAAAGCCTCAACCATAGACTACAGATACTCAACAATCCTGCCAACATTACTGTAATGTATAAGAATGATAATAGCAATTATCAGATTGTATGAGATGATATTGTTTTGAAGAAAGAGTTGTAAAACTTATGCCAGCTTTTCTAAATTCTGTTGATGTATATGATGAGAATCATTCTGAGGATGACAACCTTGTGTTACCAGCTAAGTTGTGTTGCCGACTAGTTATACTTAGTTGGACTTCAAGTGAGCCGGCAAGGTTTGAACAAGGTGTTGAATTTTACAGGTTAGACAAGTACTAAACTTCAACACATGAACATATAAAAACTTAGGTAAAATTTAAACTGTAATAAAACATAACAACATAACTTTCATTTCTTTCAACTTAACGCTCTGCTGGTCACTGCATTAAAGTTAACGCTTTGCTGGTCACTGCGTTAAAGTTGGTTATTTAAATGTTTCACCAAATGTCATGTACATAAAAATAATTAATAACATGTAAAGTAAAATGAATCTCAAATAAACTACAGAGGATGACTAAGTTAAAGAATCATAACCATAATTGGATCCACCTTATACTCAGATAGTTCTGAGTTAGAACTTGTCACTGAAAGGGCAAGTTAAACTGGTTAAACCATATACGTACCTTGAGAGAGATAAAGTTCAGGTAGAAGCACACAGACCTCAGGTTCTCCAATAAAAGAAAATAGCAGTTCAATCACACTGATTCACAGTCCTACTGCTGAAACGGATTTACACAGGTAGCTGCAAAGAATTGCAGGTAACCATACAGCAACTGTTAGGTAGAGTCACACGCAGACAGCCATAGAGGAGGCAGCCGACAGAACAGGTAGCTGACAGAGGAAGCAACTGATAGACAGTCTGTGGAGGAGAACAGACATAGACAGCCAAGGATAACACACGTAGGCAGTGGGTTAGCCAGACGCAGATCCAAAACGCAGAAACGTGAAGAAGATCACGTGAGCACAGATCGTGGAAGGAGACGGGATCAGCCTGGGCAGAGAAAGCAATAGACTCAGCTCGTGGCGCAGGCAGCCTGTTAAGAAACATGTAGGAAACCTGTGAAGAAGCCGCAGGCAATCGACAGAGGAAGACGGTAGACAGCCCGCGAAGAACCCGCAAGCAACCTACAGAGGAAGACGGCAAAAGCCCGTGAAGAATAAACAGGCAAAGTGAAAACTTGCAGAGCCCGTGAGGGATAATTGCGGAGGTCACTAGAGATAAAAAAAACACGTAAAAAATTGCAGAGGTCACTGTAGACAAAAAAATCACAGTAAACAAACACGTGAGGAAAAATCACGGAGATGGATAATAAACGTATGCTTCTTTCATGTATATATAGGTTAGGGTAAATGAGTCAAAATACTTAGGAACAAGATAAAATAAAAATAAAAGGTCATATAATGAAATAACAAAAGTCCAAAGGTTTTAATATAATAAGACCATAAAGTAACTAAGTGGTCCAAAGTAACATAAACGTACCTTATGTAATCATAAAGTAAAAGGTTTCAAACATAAGACTAAATGGTCCAAAAGTTTATTAATAAGATCATAAGATTTTATTAATAAGACTATACAATAATTATTTAATGAATCTATAATAAAGTGAAAGTCCAAAGGTCCAATATAAGGTAAATAGTCCAACATAAGGTAAAGAGTCCAAAACCGTAAGTGGGTCAAGGGTCCTTCAACAAAACATAAGGTAACCATAATAATACATGGTCCAATGGTCTTTAATAAACCATTAGGTAAATACACTCCATAAAGTAAGAGTCATCATAGTCAAAGGTGCACACAAGTGAGAGTGCTAGGACCAAGTAAGAATAGGACCATGAGTCAAAGTGGACAAGCATTCAAATAGGACCAAAGACTTTTCTCTTTCTCAAGGCACATAGTTTAATATATTTTGTCATCACTGTATAAGGGGGAAGATCCAAACGGATGGTACAATCCTTCTGTCCTTAACACTGCTCCTAAGGGTTAGGTGCTAGGGACATCGTCAAGGGGTGGCCAGTCCCTTGAGAAGTAACCTAGCAATAATCAATTAGGAGAGGGGACATCATTATATTCCATTCTTAATGAATGGCTTTCAGCCTTAGGTTGAGTTTCAGTCTCACACTGAATCAGGTTGATCAATCCCTGGACCTTGACCGGGTCCTCCATTCTCTCGCAGAATGGTTCTCAGTACTAAGCTGAGTTTCAGTCTCACAGTGAAAGTTGATCAACTACCTGCAAGACCTACTTGGACATCGTGTCCCTGGGTCAAGACCAGAATATATCTTTGCCTCTACCTACAGGCTCTACTTGGACATCGCATCCCTAGTCCTACACCATAATACCCTAGAGGCACATAGGGGCCCTAGCCACATGCTAGGGGCTTTGCCATGGCGTCAACCTACTTGGTTCTAGACCAAGAACCCTAGGAGACTACTGGGGGCCCTAGGGTACCTTCTAGGGTCTTACTTTGTCCTAGTGAACTGACTAGGAAACCATTCTCTGAGAATGGGTCTCGCAGCAGCACTAACTTTAACACAAGGTCACATGTTCATGATCAGAGTTCAGAAGTTCATCAGGTCTTCTAGGCCCTTTATTTTTTTTGTATCACATGTTCATACCCCCTTGGGGGAATTGTAATAAATGTAATAGCATGAGAGATGTATGTAAAAGATTCGGCTTCCTAAGACTTCGACATCATCTGACTAACCGACATCATCTGACTAACCCACATCATCTGACTAACCCAGAGTGTTTTTTCCCTTGTTAATTATTGGTTGTTGAACAAACGACTAATAATTTTCGAGTTTTTCACTCATACCTCCAAAGTTGGGTTAGTCGTCTTGTTCTTTAGACCTTAGGAGGTTATTAGAGCCTAAGTGTCAATGTATATGAGCATGCTAGGAATCAATATCGAGTCATATGGACATGTGTTAGGTCCCCCTAAGTTTTGGTTTAATTTTGAGAAAAATAAATTTTCCCACAAAATTAAGCCTTTTTTTTAATGGTTTAAATGGAAAAATTAAAATTGTAATAAAAGTGTGGCATGGAGTCCGATTTTGGCGTGGGGATGCTCGTTTTCTGTAATGTCCTCTTTCGATTAGGTCTTGAGGCCCAAAACCGTTAACCTATGTGATTCCTGTGGGTTCGAGCGGTTACTGACAGTTAGGGAATCAACTAAGGACTGATGCCATCCATAGAAGATCTAGGGCATCATCATTAGGTCAAGAAGGGCCACCGAGGCCAAAGGCCACCTTCGTGCATGCCATCCAAGCATTATTTAATGATGCATGCACACATTAAGTCTCCATTCGCATGCATGCAAGTCAACTGCAAATTAGAAGATAAAGTGACCTAATTAGGTCAAAGATTAGGGTTTTCGCAGTTGAAAGTTATAAAAGGAGGATAAAGCGAAAGGAGACTTCACTTTTGATGATTATTATTTTGGGAGCTCTTGGATAGCAGCACAGCGTGCCGCACAGCAGTTGGGGTTGGAGACGGAGTCTTCAGCTAGCGGGATTTCGGCAGTGAAACATCTGCCCTAGTCTCATTCAGGGTAAGCCATACAGGTTCACCATTTGCTCTTACATTCATTCATAAGTTATCCAGTATACGGTATAGATTGTTGCAGGGACACGTGTGCAGCCGTAAGGGGGGGTTCTCAGCCAGAAAGCCCTAATCAGTTGCTGGGTCTTTAGATCTCAGTTTTGCTTCGAAACTCAGGCACCATTCTCATCATCAGCATCCTACTCCGGCATCCGGTGATTATCAGATCCGACCGTGCTCATCCGGAGCAGTTATCAGTGATTCCGGGATCAAGGGGGCGTGAGCATCTGCCTCTCTGGATCAATTCGCTAGCCTGCCTAGAGACCTCAGAAACTTCGCATGTACCAGGCATTCTCTCTGGCACGGGAAGGCTATCAGTCCTGCAAATCGGCAGCTTCATCGGACACCTCCCTCACTGAAAACGTCACCCTTATCTGATCGGGGGTTCTTGCTGCTGGAGTTTCACCGGAAGCGAAAGATATCAGTCCATCTACGATTCAGTTCTTGATGCTTGCATACCCTCTTAGGAGCAGTCCAGCCAGCTTATCAGTGGTAATTGTTCATTCTATCTCACAAACCCTAACCCTAATTTTTGCTATAAAATAGGGATTTTTGCATGGCAGTTTGCATGCCCCGTTGTATCAGAATATTTACATAGAAATAGAAAATATCGGGATTTGGGATATTACATTTTCACATTCAGAGTGTATCCTTTGGCTCGGGACCCACTTTTCATATGTTTCGGGCAACCAAATCACCACGCAAAACTTTTTTTCACTAGAGGGGTGACAAAAGGTCAATTTAATGCTAAGGATGCCACAAAATGACAAAGTGAAAAGTCATGTGGGCACTGGGGACATAGAAAACATATGGAAAAGTCAACTCATGATGGAGGTGAATGTTCCAAGGATAAAGGCAACTTAGTCTTAAGTGGAAAGCGTTTATTGCTTCATGATGATGTCATGGTTTAAGTGACATGGAGAAATAGCGATATCTAGATGCGCCCCCTCTCTCTCCATTGACATCGCACGGTTTAATGCAATGTGACCAAGGTTAGATGAGTAATCCCATGAAATGATGTGGTGGCAATAGTAAATAATGTGAGGGCTAGTCTTTCCTTATTGTAGGCATCATAGTTGGAGTCGATCTGGAGTAGCGACGACCTCACCTAGTTCACAGATGTGCCATATCTCTCGTGCAAAACGTGATGGTTATGTGTCACGTCTTTCTTACATAATGTGGCAGTTTTGGTGAAGTGTGCATCTCTCATGGAGATGGGCGCTGTTGCCGCCTAATACACACTTTAAGACACAGGAAAGTCTCCAACCCGTTGTGTGTGTCCTTGGGGGCAAGTTAGAGCTGGGGACCACTGTCACCACAGTCCACAACTCCTCCGTTTAGGCTAGATCCCAACAGAGCCAAGGGGGGTAGTCCCTACGGAATACTAAGTTCCAGATTTATTAATCAATTACAAATTAATTAAAGGGATCTTTTATTAAGATTTAAGGCTAAGACTTTAGAATATCTAAGGAATGACAAGCAGCATGCAAGTGCACAGAATTCCTTTAATGACAAGCAGACCTTAAAATAAAGACCAGTGCCTATTACAAATGGAGTCTAAAGGTGGATTACAACTTTATAAACTTACAAATGAATTTGAGATTTAAGTTAAGATTAAACTACAGCTTAGGTGTTGTACAAAAAAATGAATGAGCAAATAAATAATGAATCAATATATTAAGCAATATACAGATGACTTATCAATATATACAAATGAACAAGATTTACAAGATAGCAGAAAAGTACTTTAAGTGAAAATTATTAAACCAACAGTAAATTAAAAAAGGAAAGACTTTAAGTTAAATTACTTGAAGCAGTTAGTGAAGGTTAAGCATTCATCACATGAACAATTGCAAAGCTGAAAGTAAATACTTGTAATTGAAAAGTGAAAAGCTTGCAAATAAAATAAGAGTGAAAGTGCTTGTAGTAAAACCTTGAACAGCAAGGCAAAGATAAAAATGGACCAATGTTTGTAGGATGTTTTGCAATGTCTCTTGGTAAATTTTAATAAATTTTATTAGAGTTGGAATCTTTGATTATGTTTTAGAACCGGTGGTGTGACTACCCCGATCTAGTTCTTCTCAAACCGAAGAGGGATTGCTGTTGCGCTCAACAGGTGGGAGCAAAGCCCACCCCTAGCTCACAGGTCAAACCCCAATGGCCCGGTGCTCACAAGGAGGACGTCGATGCGCCTAGAGACCCCCTCGGTCTGCTACCCCTTGCAGCTTTCGAGTCACTGTTTTTAATCAATTTGAAAATCTCTAGATGGATGCCTATTAAACTAGGACTTCCCTTTCCCCTGGTCGTATCTCGGAGTACCCCGGAGGGTGATAACCGAGTAGAGGAGCAGGATGTTGGAAGTTGTTGTTGGTAAATTTTAATAATAAATTTTTATCTTGATGGTTAAGATGCAAGGTTTATTTTAAGTTATCAACAAGATCACCAAGCGATATCCCTTATGGGAGGTGCTGGTATTCGATCTTGGACTGAAAATTTGAATGTGAAGACTGTAGATTGTAGTACAAGAAAAGGAAAATTAGTCTAATTACCTAAGCCCCCACTTCCCCTGCTTTTTATATCCAGCTTGAATTCCCTAAAGGGAGACGACGAGTGGATAGAGGATACACAGGGTGGGTGAGTTGTATGATTACTTCTTTTGACAGAAAATCAAAATAAAAACTGAACTTGAAAGAAACTGTAATTAACTAGAACAATGCTTAACCGCACAACAATCTCTGTGACAGAGATGGTAGTCTGTCACAGAGATAGGTGGGTAGAAAGGAAACTGATTAAGCTAACCTCACAACAATCTCTGTTACAGAGATTATGGTCTGTAACAGAGATAGGTGGGTGAATGAATAAAACAGTAAACTAACCTCACTTCAATCTTTGTGACAGAGGTGGTGGTCTGTCACAAAGAGAGGTGGGGGAACAGAAAATAAAGCAATTTTCTACTTCCTAATCTATTTATGTGTATATTACAAATGCTTTATAAATTTTGCAGAATACCCCAAGAGGACTCCTCTTTGGGGTTTACAAATAATAGAAGAGGAAGGAAAGAGTTGAGGGCTTGAACCCCTTTTGGAACCGGTTGAAGGTTGAGGTATTTCTGTGTCCTTTTGGGCAGCAACTCTCCTTTAAATGTGCACAACCTGTCAAAAAACAGCTAGCTATTCTTCGCTGCAAATCACATGAAATACTAAAAAATTTGCTGTTACAATATTAGTACAAAATTTACAATTTTTTACATAAAAATCTGAGCGAAAGTATGACAAAAATATGAAGTTTTAGGGGGCTGGAAACTGAGTTTCCAGCCACCTAAATGACGCTAAAACAGTAGCAAATAAAGCCTATACTAATGTGCTAAGGGTGAGGGCCTTAAAACCAAGGTTTTTACCACTATACAGTGATAAAAACTGAGTTTTAAAACCCTTTTTATAGAAAGTGCGAAAATGAAAACAGAAAATAAATGGCTGGAAATGACTGTTTTTTAAAGTGAAAGCTAGATGTAAATAGCAGAACTTAAAGCCTAAACTAATATACTATGGGTTAGGGCCTTAAAACCAAGGTTTTTATCACTATACAGTGATAAAAACTGAGTTTCAA
>LPNX011199993.1:48313-85158 GCA_001517045.1 Pseudotsuga menziesii
GATTATCTTGTATCCAATCCTTAGCCTTAGAAGCCATACTGTCTCCAAATGCCAAATCTGCATAGTCCAAGGCCTCATAACCATATAATGCCTTAAAAGGAGTCATCCTAATAGACATGTGATAAGTAGTGTTGTAGCAATACTCTCCTAGGTGTAGCCATTTGATCCAGGTTCGCTGCTGCCCTGCTACGTAGTTCCTGAGATATCCTTCGATCCACTTGTTGACTATTTCTGTTTGCCCGTCACTCTGGGGGTGATAACTCGTACTAGTAGCTAGTTCGGTCCCCACCAATCTGAACAGTTCCTGCCAAAAGGCACCTGTGAACCTGCTATCCCGATCACTGACAATGGTCTTAGGCAACCCGTGTAACCTGAAAACCTCCCTGAAAAATAACTCCGCTACTTGAGCTGCCGAGTAGTCTGATGGTATCGAGAAGAAATGTGCAAACTTGGTCAGTCTGTCAACTACTACATATAAACAATCTCGCCCTTGGACCTTGGGCAAGCCTGTAATGAAGTCCATGGAGATGCTCTCCCACTTCTGTTCTGGAATCGGAAGTGGCTGGAGTAGCCCTGCTGGATGGGTGTTCTCAACCTTGTTCTGCTGACAGATGCTACATTCTCGGACATGCTGCATAATCTCCCCCTTGAGGCCCTTCCATGAGAACCTCTCCCTGATCTGCCTGTAGGTCTTTAAGAACCCTTGATGCCCTGATAAAGGAGAATCGTGGGCTGCCTGGATGATCTTCTTCCTCAATGTGGATTCTGGAACGAGGTATATCCTGTTTTTGTAGTAGATGATGTCATCCACAATCCTGTACCTGTCATCCTGAATTTGCCCGTCCAATAATTCGCAAGCGAATTTATTTTTGGAGTATTCCAGTAAGAGCAATGCCCTCCAATCCGTGGATATACTACTGAGAGATAATGGGGTTGGATGCCTAGATAATGCATCAGCTACTACATTAGTCTTACCTTTCACATACTCGATCTCGAAATCGTAGGCTTGTACCTTGCTGACCCATTTCTGCTGTCGTTCATTCAGTTCCTTCTGCTCCAAGAAATACTTGAGGCTGTTATGATCGGTTTTGATTTTGAACTTACTGCCCACCAGGTACTGTCTGAATTTTGTGAGAGCATGCAAGATGGCTAGCATCTCTTTGTCATATATGGAGTAATGGCGCTCGTAGTTCTTCAGTTTACGGCTCTCAAATGTAATAGGGTGATGATTCTGCATCAATACTGCTCCTAACCCTTCTCCTGAGGCATCACATTCTACTACAAAGGGTTGTGAGAAGTCTGGTAATGCTAGAACTGGGCAAGAACTCATAATAACCTTCATCTCCTCGAAAGTTTTCTGCGCTAAGTCTGTCCAAGTGAATGCCCCCTTCTTGGTGAGATCTGTGAGGGGTGCTGCAAACGGGGAGAATCCCTTAACGTACCGTCGGTAATAAGTGCATAGACCTAGGAACCCTCTCAATTCTGTAACTGTTTTTGGCACGGGCCAATCTCTGATAGCTCGGATTTTCTCCATGTCAACCTGTACTCCTTCTGCATTGATCACATGTCCTAAGTACAACATTTCCTTCATGCCAAACTCACACTTGGACATTTTCGCGTAAAGCGACTGTTCTTCTAAAATACTCAACGTCTCGTCCAGGTGTTTCAAGTGCTCTTCCCATGTTTTGCTGTAAACCAAGATGTCATCAGAGAATACAAGCAAAAACTTACGTAGCTGTGCCCTGAAGGTGTGGTTCATGCATGACTGGAAAGTAGCTGGAGCATTGGTAAGCCCAAAGGGCATGACCAAAAACTCATAGTGACCATAGTGACAGCGAAAAGCTGTTTTGGGGATGTCCTGGTCCCTTACCCTGATCTGATGGTATCCCGAGCGACGATCGATCTTGGAGAAGTATTGAGCTCTCCGAAGTTCATCCATGAGTTCGTCAATCCTAGGAATGGGATACTTGTTCTTGATGGTCTTTTTGTTAAGTGCTCGATAATTGATGCACATACGCAGAGTGCCATCCTTCTTCTTAACCAGAACTACTGAAGATGCAAAGGGGCTAGAACTGGGTCGTATATAACCAAGCTCCAGTAATTTTTTGATGGTTTTCTCAATCTCATCTTTGTACCTCTTGGGATGCCTGTAAAGAGTGGTGATGACTGCTTGTGTTCCCTCCTCTAGCTCGATGATGTGTTCAAAGCCCCGGTCTGGTGGTCTGCCTGATGGAAGGTCCCGAAAAACCTTTTCGTGTTTCTGTAGCAAGGCTTGAATGTCACTGGGGTGTTGTGAGTTGGTCTCTGGGGGTTTCCTGAAGGTGACAAAACATTCTGCAGCCCATTCTATATCATCCTGTCGAAGCACTGCCTCCATTCTCTGTGACGAGACCGGTTTTGGGGGATAAGTGTTCATGCCCCTCAAAACTACCCGTTTGCCATCTGGCCCCTGAAACTCCATTTCCATTGCCCAGTAGTCTGTAGTGTATTTCCCTATAGAGTAAAGCCACTGAACACCCAATACCACATGAGTATCCGCTACATCCACTACATAGAAAGAGTCTGTCATTTGATAGTTACCCAAGGCAACATTCAGTTTTGGGATCCAGTAGTTGCACTCCATGCTGGAGTTCCCGGCTACTGCTACAGTGAATCCCTCAAACTTCTCGGTCTGAATACCTCTCTTGGCTACCCAAGCGGAGTCAATGAAATTGTGGGTGGCTCCCCCATCAATCAGTACTCCTACTCTGTGACCTTGCACTACTCCCCTGACCCTGAGAGTATGGAATCTCGGTACCCCAGACAATGTGGCAATGACTCCCTCCGGTGTATCCCCCTGGTGTGATTCCTCTATTGTGGCCTCCTGCTCATCGTTGTCTTCATCACTGTCTGAATACACCTCAATGTAGTGTGCCTTCGCCTTCCCTGCACACCTGTGTCCTGGTACCCATGGTTCCTCGCAGGTGAAGCACAGCTTCTTTCTTCTCAAATATTTCCTGGTGTCCTCATCTAACCAGGTTTTCTTGGGCACATCCTGCTGGAAAGGTTTCCTCTCCTTGTCCCTAACAGGAAAATTGGTTTTCAGAGGGAATTTGTTTTTAGGGACTGAATCTTGAAGATCCCTTGCCCGGCTAATAGCATCCTGCAGAGTGAGGGGTTTGTAGGCTTTCACCCATCCCCGTAGTGGCTCTATGAAGGCCTCAGTGAATAACATAGTCAATCTGCTCTCTGACACATCTGTTACCATAACGGCTAGCCTCTGAAACTCTGAAATGAATGATTCTGCGCTACCAGTCTGCTTGAGTTGAGCCAACTCCCTGAAATGGATCTCTGGATCTTTTCTATCAAACCTTTCCATGAGTTTCTGAGTGAACTCACCGTAAGAATGTATGGTGTTGTGACCCAATGTCACCAGTCCGTGGTACCACCATTTGTGAGCTTCTCCGTCCAAGTGAAGTGTAGCCAACTTAATGGCGTCTGTCTCTGTCATGGGGTTGAGTTGGAAATAGGTATCCAACTTTTGGACCCATGTTCTCGCGGATCCTCCGCGAGTCCCATCAAAGTTTGGGATGGTTAACCTGCCCAAGGTCTTCTGCAGCTCATAGTTGTGATTGAAACCCTTGTTGAAATTCCTGGGCCTATTCCTACTCTTCATGTTGCAAAAGTCTGAGAAAGACATAGCAGCATGAAACTCATCCCCTAAGTCCCTGTACTCCTGCAAATAAGCCCCAAAAGGCTCGCTGGGCTCTACCTGCATGACCGGGCCCCCTACTGTATCTGCCAAGAAGTGAGGCATGGTAGGCCTGATAGTAGGTCTGCTGTATATGTGGGGAGTGTTCTGGATGTTGGTGTACGCCATCTTTCCACTGCCGCTGGAAGATCCCCGCTCTACCGGTGAGGGGGGTGTATTGCTGATACCTGGTTCCGGTTTCGCTGACAGTCTGTTGATTGCATTGAGGACTTCTTTTTGTCCTTTGGCTAAGTCTTGCAATGCAGAGACCAAGCTGCAAAACTCCATCCGATCCTCCTCTTCTCCCGTTCCTTTTCCCCTATCTGAATGTATACCTGTCTGTTCCATGTCTGAATTGGTATCCTCTAGCTGGATATCTTCAAATTCTTATGTGTATCTACTCTTCCTCCTCCTATAGGTTACAAAAGGATCTCCTTCTGTATTCATCTACTTTTCATCTCTTAAGCCCACAGCTGGCTAAGAAAATAGCTCTGATACCACTGTAATATCCCAAATCCTGATATTTTCTATTTCTAGACAATTATGCTAATACAACTGGGCATGCAAACTGCCATGCAAAAATCCCTATTTTATAGAAAAAATTAGGGTTAGGGTTTGTGAGATAGAATGCACACTTACCACTAATAACTGGCTGGACTGCTTCGGATAAAGTCTGCAAGTACTGAGAACTGGATTGGAGAGGAACTGATCTCTCCTGCCTCCGGTGAATGCCCAGCAGCAAGACGCCCAATCAGAGAAAAAGGTGACGCCCTCAAGGAAGGAGGTGTCCGATGGATATGCCGTTTTGCAGGGCTGATAGCCTTGCTGTGCCGAAGAGATTGGTTGGTGTATGCAGAAGTTCTGACACCTCTAAGCAGGATAGCGTCTAGGTTCAGTGAGGCAGCTGCTCACGCCCCTCGGAGTCCGGAACTGCTGATAACTGCTTCGGATGAGCTCAGATGGAGCTGATAATCACGGAGTACCGAAGTATGTAGCTGATGATGAGACTGGTGCCTGAGTTTCGGAAGGAAACTGAGATCTGGAGGCCTCACAGCTGATTAGGGATTTCTGGCTGAAAACCCCCCTTACGGCTGCACACGTGCCCTTGCAACAATCTATACCCTGTGCTATATAACTGATGAATGAATGAAGAACAAGTGGTGAACCAGTATGGCTTACCCGGAATAAGACTAGGACAGATGTTTCACTGCCGAAATCCTGTTAGCCGAAGACTCCGTCTCCAACCCCAACTGCTGTGCTGCACGCTGTGCTGCTATCCAAGAGCTTCCCAAATAATAATAATCATAAGTGAGGTGTCCTCTTGCTTTATCCTCTATTTATAAAGTTCAACTGCGCAAAACCTAATCTTTGACCTAATTAGGTCACTTTATCTTCTAATTTGCCGTTGACTTGCATGCATGCGGATGGAGACCTAAAAAGTGCATGCATCATTAAATAATGCTTCGGATGGCATGCATGAAGGTGGCCTTTGGCCCAGGTGGCCCTTCTTGACCAAGTGAGGATGCCCTAGATCTTCTATGGATGGCATCAGTCCTGATCTGATTCCCTAGCTATCAGTAACCGCTCGAACCCACAGGAATCACATAGGTTAGCGGTTTTGGGCCTCAAGGCCTAAAAGGAAGAGGACATTACATTTTTGTTTTTTGCTTTGTTTGATGAGTGTTTAGAATAGATTTTAAAATTTTCATCTAGTGACTCCACGAACCTTTTTCTCTTTTTAAATTTACAAAGAAAAACAAAAATTTGATTTTGTGAGAAAGTTTTAAATGCATATTTTTTCTTCTCACGTGGCAACTCCATTAAAGGGATTAAACCATGTTATCTCATAAATGTTGTCAAGGTTTGTTGTGTGTAGATGAGCACTTGCGACACTTTTAAAAAAAAGTTCAAGCTCATTTTTTGACAGATCCACTAGTTTAGTACAATATATACCACATGGTTATCTCAGACTTATGTTGATAGTATGGATGCATAAAAGGAAAGGTTTGGTCTTAGTACTTCCAGTACATTTCATGCCATCGATTTCTTCGGCATCCCAGGATTTCCTAACTTTTCCCTTTATCCAAATGAAATATATGATTATACCCCGAAATTGACTAAGATCTAAGGTCGTCAAGGATTCTACAAGAAGCTAGCTTGCTTTTCCTGCTATGATAGACCTGTTCAGGTTCAGGAGTGAACTGAAGCAAGCCTTCAAAGTTTCTTCTTGTAGAATGCCTTGATAAGTTTAAAGATAGTGGAGTCACCGGATGATCTCAGTAAATTTCACAAATTCACTACATACATCAAACAAACCAAAAACAAAAAGAAAACTCAAAAGTCGTATTCTGAGAATGAAAGATTTATCCCCGGCAGCAGCGCCAAAAGGTTGCTGCCTAATTCGCACCACGGGTCACGTCGTAGAAATCTTCAAGTCATTGGGTGCAACCTTGGGGCCAATTTAGAGCCAAGTGTTATCTCTTGATACTCAGCTCCTTCGTCTAGGCCAACTCTTAGTGAGGCCAAGGGGGGTGGTCCCTAAAAAAACGAAAATCTATGGTTAATCTAAGAAAGCAAAAAACAACTATTCTAGGATTTATTTTTTTCCAACCACAACAACAATTATAAAAGACTTTAAGCAACTCAACAACATACAATATCCATCATCATGATTTTTGCATGAATGAAAGTACATCAGCAAGATAATAAGCAAAAAGATCAATGCCCAATTTAAGCTGCCAAATGTAAATGATGTTGAATGTAAATGCTTCATGGAGTGTAAATGTTGTGTCGTGAAAGTATTGCATGTTAACTAAATTGTCATTGATACCAACAGGTGTGTGTCTGTGTGTCTTGGTGCCCCTTGAGGAGCCCCCGAGGGTTAAGTAAATGTCAGTGTCTAAGGAGACCTTTTGACCTTGTCCAAGCCCAAGCCTGAAGCCCTTGGAGCCCTTGGGACATTGCCAAAAGCCTTGTACACCCTGTAGCGTGTTCAAGTTCCCGTAAGTTGTCTTATGGTTCCCCATTTGGTTTTTAGGGTTCCCTAGTACCACAACCATGCCCTATTACCCTAGAATGTGTTCTTGGTGGGCTAAAGAAGTTGCCAGAGTCCAAATGACACTTTTGGTGGTCATTTGCGTTTGATAGAAGTCATGGTACCCTAGGAAAAGCCTTGGCATCCCCACACCTTGATGGTTATGTGTCTTCACTTGTGGTAACTCTAATGACCTAACAAAATACTCTAAAACCCTTGTCTTTGATCCCTAAGCCTACAATCTACCCTTTGTCTTAAAAACACTAGTAATGCCCTAACATATAAAACCCTAATAAAACTTGTAATAAGTGATAAAGGATTAAAGAATAATTATTTAAAAAACAAAATATGGGCACACACATTGGTAAGGTAATTAAAGAACTATCATATAATTAAAATATTAATTAAATTGTAATATTTAAAAACATGTTAAATCAAACCCTAACCCCTCTATCCTACACCTACAAGTCAACCCCTTTTAAAATCTCAACTATTAAAACAAGTTAAAACATTTTTAATTTTAAAATTAACAAAATAATGTTAAAAATCTTTTGGTTATATGATAATAAAATAACCCAACGTTGAACTTTTGGTCATATGATATTAAAATCTTATAAAACAAATCAATTAAATATGAATCCTTATCCCCTCCTAAAAAGTTGGCCCCAAAGCAATTTAATTTTAAAGTTAAATGATGCTACTCCTTAACAAGTCGACCCCTTTATTTAGGTATATTTTTAATTAATTAAAACTTACTTTAATAAAATATTTAAAATCTTATCCTAAACCTCTTTAGGTCGGCCCTACCACCTTCTCCTCTCTTCAACGTCAAAACCTTCGCTGGTCTAACTGAGATTTTCAGGAGTAGCAGTCTAGTTTTCGTGGTATTTTAGCAACAACAAATAAAAAGAGTAGACCCTAGTCTTCTAAAATTTGGATCTAAGGAGCAACAAATCTTTGGAATATTTCGTGGGTTCTTGACAGCAGAATAAGAGGAGCAGACTCGAGCTTTTCAGACATAAAAAATAATTCTTTTTGGGATTTGAGTTTTGGTGATCTTTTTGTCAATTGTTTGACTGAGATGTGATGATAGACTGAGGCTCTTTCACGCTGGTCTAACAAAGACATCCTTTTTGGTCTATTTATAATACTCTTTTCAAGAAGAACAGTCCAGAGGTTGTATAGACCCGAGTTAGAGGTTGGGAGTATACAGTTCTTCCTTTGCAGTGACTTGTCATAGCCTTGGGTCATCTACAACAAAACAAGGTATGCATGGACAGTTACATATGGTGAAATAGTATTATACAATAATAACATGAGATATACAGTAAAAGTAGAAATGTATATATGTATAGTAAGGCTGTAAGTATGAGTGTACAGTGCTTGTACAATAGGGTATGAGTCTATCAGTCAATGGTGTGAACAACATTGTGTTTTAGTGTACAGTGTATAGTTATTAATGAAGAGGTCAGTGATTGGTATATACAGTGTTGTAGAGTATACACAGAATTGTGTGAAGAATATATCGTATGATAATGAAGTGTCGGTTAAGGTATGCAAGCAGTGATAAACTATATTGACTACAATGGTATATTGATGATGCACTCCCATCCTCTTTGATGAACACTTTGCACTCTCCTATACATGACACACTCTATAATGATGATGATGTGATTATGCACTTCTATGATCCATGACATATATATACGATAATGATGATGATACATAACCTATGGTGATGCATAATGACCAGTGAAAACATAGCAGAACTCTTTGATGATTGATTGTGGATGACAAGGTGTACAAGCATCTACATAAGCAATGTGTGGCAGTGATATATATACAGTGATTATGTCGCAGAGATATAAACAGTGATGATTTGGCAGTAATCAGAGAGCAGAAGTAATCAGCAGCAGAAAGTACAGGGTTTGGTATGTAATAGGTCCATAGGTTCAACAATTTCTTCTTATCTGGGTGGCAGGATGGGGCAAGGAAAGGAGGTTGTAGTCTTCTTCTGGTTGTAGCCGAAAAACTAGGGAGTTGAAGCTCCCTTCAGGTTGTAGCCTATAAATCAGGGGGTTGTAGCCTCCTTCTAGTTGCAGTTGGAAAATTGAAGTCTTTGTAATAAGAGGGTTGTTGCCTCCTTCCAGTTATTTCTGGAAAACTATTTTTAAAATGATTCCATGGTTTTACCCCCAAGACTTGGGTTTCCATGTCAAAAATTATTGTGTATTGTGCAGCTTGTTATTTCTATACATATTGATGATGTGCTGTGATTGGTGATCAGCAACTTTCTTTTGATCAAAATTTTAAATAGTACAAATACTGATTCACCTCCCTCTCAGTATTTCAACAATTGGTATCAGAGCGGGTTCCTTAAGAACATACTAATTGCTGGAAGGTAATCATGGGCAAGTTTGCTAAACATAGCAAAACAGGAACACCTTTGTTTGATGGAAGCAACTATGCATTCTGGAGCATAAGGATGAGAGCCTTCATAGAAGCCTAAGGAAGAGAAATATGACAAACTATCGAGAATGGGTACAAGGTACCACAGACTGTACCAACAGATGTTGCTGAGCTGACTCAATACAACAACTTAAAGGCCAGAAATCACTTTCTAAGTGCTATAAATGAATCTATCTTCAACAAGGTGATGCACTGCTCCTCAGCAAAGGAAATGTGGGACAAACTCCAAACCACATATGAAGGAGATAGCAAAGTCAAGGAAGCCAAACTTCAAACATACAGAGGACAATTTGAACAGCTAAGGATGAATGAAGATGAAGACATTGCAGCCTATATTCTTCAAGTTGATCAACTTGTGAATACCATCGGAGGTCTTGAAGAAGTGATTGAGGAGGCCATAGTTGTTCGAAAAGTTCTAAGAACTCTTCCCCAAAGGTTCAACCCCAAGATCTCTGCCCTAGAAGAAAGAACAGATTTGAAAACTATGATAGTAGATCAGCTGCATGGGACTCTTATGGCTTACGAAATGAGAATTGAAGATGAAGACACGTCAAGAAAGGAAGCAACATTCAAGATCTCCAAACAAGCTGGGACAAACAAATCAACGAAGGACAAGCCAACAAGTGATGAAGTTGATGATGAAGAAATAACCAACTTTGTTCGGAAATTGAAGAGAGGCACTGGGAAATGCAAAGGTAAGCTACCTCTTAAATGTTTTTCATGTGGAAAGATAGGTCATTTTGCTTCTAAATGTCCATATGCAAAGAACTCAGATAGTGATGAGCATGACAACTTTAAACCCTACAAGAAGTACAATAATTACAAGAATAAGATCAGAAGGAAGTTTGCAAAGAAGAAAAGTCTCTACACAAAAAGAGAGAACAATTCATCAAGTGGTGACTCCGATAATGGCAGTGACAATGATTCTGATGATGACGGTGAACCGAATAAGGTACTCTTTATGAAAATAAATGCAGATGAGGATCCTAATGGTATTGAAGAATCCGAAGATGAAGGAGAAGTAGATCTTGAAGCAGAACTTGTACACGCTTTGAAAGAGCTGAAGAAAGTTGAGAAGGAAAACTGGATGCTTAAGGAAGAGGCACAAGGGTTTGAACAAACCATTGTTGACCTGAAGACCAAACTGGAAGAAGCCAAAAGAGTTGAAGACTCTCTTACTGAACAACTAACAACAAATATAAAAGAAAAGGAAAATCGTGAGGCTGAGATAGTATCTCTGAAGAACAAGCTGCAAACGAAAGATATCACAAAAGGTTATGAAAACAACTCCAAGGTTCTAGAACAAATCATCAGTAATAAGAAGCCATTCTTCGACAAGGCCGGTATAGGATACAAGCAGAATACCAATGAAGCCTCAAGCTCAATGTTGACAGATAATGAAGAAAAGCCAAGAAGCTATGCAAAAGTTGTCAAAGACTCCACAAATGAAGAAGATTTCGAATATCAGCTAGAACAACCCATATCAAAAGGAGGGCCAACAGAGAGACCAGATCACAAAAGAGCACCTCTTTCATATGTTTCCATGTATGGATATCTCTTTTATAGGCATTGCTTTACATGTGGAAGATTTGGACACAAAGTTGTAAATTGTTTTCAAAGAAGAACTTTTGAAACAAGGAATAACCATGCAAGCCTCAGACGGCCACAATATAGTAACAGATTTGGTCCCTTGAGATCAAAAATAGAATGTTACAAGTGTAACAACTTCGGACATATAGCCAGAAATGGCAGAATGAAGATACCAACAGTAAGAAATGAGGACATACCCAACAAGGTATGGATCAAACAGAAGAACAACTACGAATGTGGAATTGCTCTTCAAGCTCAGAATCACAGTTCTGGTAAATGGTACGTTGATAGCGGTTGCTCCAAGCATATGACAGGTAACAAAGATGATTTTGTCAATATTGAAAAGGATAAAGGATCTGTATCATTTGGGAATAACAATTCAACAAAAGTATTGGGAAAGAGCACAGTAAAGCTCGGAAGTAAAAACTCCCTGGCTGAAAATGTCTTGCTTGTAGACAACATGAAGCATAATCTGCTAAGCATCAGTCAGATGTGTGATCAAGGACATGAACTTACCTTCAACTCAAATGGATGCAAAATAAGGATTAAGAAAGTTAGTAGCCCTAGCCACTAGGACTCCAAATAACATATACATGTAGGATGAGATTGAGTCCGAGAAATGTCACTTGGGAAAAGAAGATGAAAGTTGGCTTTGGCATAGAAGAATGGGACATATACATTTTGACAACTTGGTCAAAGTTTACAAAAACCAAGCATTTCGGAATATGCCGGAAGTTACAAAGCCTGCTAACTCTGTATGTGAACAATGTCAACATGGAAAACAAACAAGAGTACATTTCAAGACAAAAGAGATTTCTTCTACAAAACCTTTGGAGCTCATTCACACTGACCTATGTGGACCAACAAAGAGCGAAGGACTGAATGGTGGAAAGTATTTCATGCTGCTTATTGATGACTACACCAGGATGACTTGGGTATGTCTTCTCAACCGGAAGTCAGAGGATTTTGGATGCTTCAAAACTTTCAAGGAACTGATCGAGAATGAAATAGGATCATGAATCAAGTGCCTCAGATCTGAAAATGGTGGAGAATTCACTTCGGATGAATTCAAAAAGTTCTGTGAAGAGCATGGAATAAGGAGACAATTTTCTGTAGCTAGAACACCTCAGCAAAATGGAGTTGCTGAAAGAAAGAATAGATCAGTAATGGAGATGGCTTGAACTATGTTGAATGAATCCAAGTGGTATGACAAATTTTGGGGACACGTAGTTCATACAGCAGTACACATCCTGAACAGAGGATTACTCAGAAGCAAAAGGGATAAAACCCCCTACAAGCTATGGGTAGGAAGAGCGGCAAATGTACGACACTTCACAATTTTTGGAAGCAAGTGCTACATCAAAAGAGAAGATAAGAAGATTGGAAAATTTGACTCTCGAGTAGACGAAGGCATATTCGTTGGATATTCATCCAAGAGGAAAGCTTACAAATGCTACAATCTGAGATTAGACAAGGTGATTGAAAGTATCAACGTGAAGATAGATGAGGGCAGACTAACATCATCCAGAGAAGACTCAGAAGAATCAGACGATGAAGAAGAGGAAGTTTCCAATAAAAAAGAAGTGAAGAAAATTAAAATGGAAGAACAACCAGATGAGGATGAAGAACAACTCACAGAAGATGAAGAACAAAATCAACCAACTGTCGAACAAGAAGAACAGAAGGATCAACCAACACCTAAGAACTGGTACCAGAAGAATCATCCATTAGATCAGATTATTGGTGATAAGGATGTCATAATAGGAACTAGAAGAAGACAATCTAGAATAAATGAGCAGGCACACTTCTTTCTTTTGTCTACAACTGAACCAGGAACTTGTGTAGAGGCCAGTACAGATGAATAGTGGGTCAAAGCTATGGAAGAGGAACTAGATCAAATTGAGAAGAATGAAACTGGGAACTTGTTCCTAGACCAAGTAACAAGAATGTAATTGGCACAAAGTGGGTTTTCAGAAACAAAATGAATGAAGACGGACAGGTGATCAGAAACAAGGCTCGATTGGTTTGTAAAGGATATGCTCAGATCGAAGGTATAGACTTTGAAGAAACATATGCACCAGTAGCCCGAATGGAAGCTATCAGAATGATATTAGCTTATGCATGCTCCAAAGACATCAAAGTGTATCATCTTTTCTGAATGGGGAATTAGAAGAAGAAGTCTACATCGAACAACTAGAAGGGTTCCAACTTTCAGAAAATGTGGACTATGTAAGCAGACTCAAAAGGTCCTTATATGGACTGAAGCAAGCTCCAAGAGCTTGGTACTCTAGATTGGACATGTACTTACTACAACAAAACTTTAAGAGGGGAAGTGTAGATAGCAATTTGTACATCAAGTAGGACAATGACAGCATACTCATCATTGAAGTTTATGTTTGATGATATCATATTTGGAAGTGATAATGATTCACTGAGTCAACAATTTGCTAAAGACATGCAGAAAGAGTTTGAAATTCATTACTCGGTGAATTGACCTTCTTCTTAGGACTCCAGCTATCTCAAAGAACTGAAGGCATTTTTAGTCCTATGATCACCGGTTGTAAGCTGAGCAAAGACGATGAATCTAAGGAAGTTGATCAAAGGCTCTATAGATCAATGATTGGTAGTCTACTATATGTAACAACCTTCAGACCAGATGTGATGCAGGCCGTTGGACAAGTTGCAAGATTTCAAGCCGCCCCAAAGGTAACTCACATTACAACAGTTAAAAGGATCTTCAGGGATCTCAAAGGAACTATGGATTTTGACTTTGGTATCCAAAAGGGAATGAGTTGATATTGATAGCTTATAGAGAAGAAGGAAATCCACGGTGGTGATTTTTGTTCCTCGATAGTTTCGGACCTTAAAGCAGGTCTATCATTAGGAGAGGCTTCCTTAGAAGTCTTCACGAAGGGATGCTCAAAATCTTTTATTTTTATTAATATTTATTAAGTCGTTTTTAGGGTTTCTAGGTGGTTGGTTTTTTATTTTATTTATTTATTTATTTACTTAGTAAATTTTAGTTTCTTAAGTTTTTCCAAATCATTTTATTATTATTATTTATCAAAAAAAAATTTAATTTTTTTAAATTTTTTTTTAATTAAATTTATTTATTTAATTAGTATTAATTAATTTTTATTACTTATTTATTATTCAATTTTTCTTAATATATTCCTAATTTATAATTTAAAATTGTTTTCAAATTAGTTTTAGAAGGAATGTTTTTAATAATGTCTAGTTTAATGTTATTAAAATGTTAAGTAGTTTTAAAGTGTTTTTCAATAAAGACAATATTTTTTATATAATTTTTTTATTATTCTCTAGGTTAATATTATTAAGAAATTAATTAATTTTAAAGTGTTTTAGCTTAGGAGTCATTATTTGTTTTTTTTGTATTTAAATAAGTATTGTAAGAGTTTTTTGAAAGGTTAGGTTAGTGTTTTTAGAAAAGAATGTTTTATTGTTTAGATTAAAGTTTTGATAAATAGGTATTTTAAAGTATTTTAATTTTTTTTAAATTGTTATTTATAAGGTTTGTAAAAAGAGTTTTTGAGATTAGTCTCTTAGTATTTAGAATTTGTTTTAAACAAGTTTGTTGATTATTGTCCCTTGATTATAAGTTAAAAATCATTTGAGTTTAAAGTTGAAGGGTTAGTATCTGTTCTAGCTTTTTTAGGTTTTTATCGTTGTTGTTTTGTGTTTGTTCTTAAGAATTTCGATGACTGGTTTCTAGGAGTCATTGAGCTTTAGGCCATCGTCTCGGTTCAGGAAAACTGGTTTCTGGAAAACTATTTTTAAAAGGCTTCCGTGGTTTTACCCCTAGAACCTGGGTTTCCACGACAAAAATTATTGTGTACTATGCAACTTGTTATTTCTATACACATTGATGATGTGCTGTGATTGGTGATCAACAACTTGCTTTTGATTAAAATTTTAAATAGTACAAATACTGATTCACCCCCCTCTCAGTATTTCAACATTGCAATTGTCTCGGTTGGTAAATTTTAGAATTATTAGTGAGTATTAAGGGAGTAGGCTAATTTCTGGTTTGGCCCACTAAATCTCACCTTCTTGAACTGAGCACTAGAGCATCTTTATCAAGTGTCTAATGGGGCGAGGCATAACCTGCTTGGAGTAGCCCCCCGACTCTATGGTAGTCACTCTCTTGCGACCTCCGGAGTTCTCAAAAGTAAGTCCAGAATGGATTGTCCTATTAGACTAGTCACTCTTATCCCTTTTTGGTGTGACCAACTGATCATACGAGCTGCAGAGGTCCAGAGCATTCGGGGACAAGAGTCTTGGTTTCTTTAAAATATTTTTCAGAAGGTTTTCTTGTTTAAATTAATACCCCAAGAGTCTCTTTTCTGGTCCAGTTTTCGGGCATTCCCTTGTTCGTGAATTGTAATTCGGGAAAGCTAGGGGGGTTTATTTTACTTGCTGCAAACAAAACAAATTATTAAAAAAGATAAACCCACGAAGTGAAATTTGTGTGTGGAAAGTGATCTAATCTACTGTTAACATGTAAAGTAAAACTAAGCAAATAAACAAAATGCACACTGTTACCGACTAGGTTGCATCTAGTCGGACTTTCAAGTGAGCCGACAAAGATGAACAAAGTACTTGTTCAAACTCAGAGCTCAGAGGTCCATCAAGCCTTCATGGCCTTTTTGTTTTTTGTACCACATGTTCATACCCCTTCGGGGAAATTGTAATAAATGTACTAGCATGACAGGGTTTTGTAAAGGACTTAGCTTCCTGAGACTGAAACGTCAATTCGATCATTCCAAGGTGTTTTTTCCCTTGTCAATTATGCAACGTTGAATAAGCGATGTATAATTTTTGAGTTTTTCATCGCTCCTCCAAAGCTGGAATAGTTGTCTTGGTGGGTAGGCTTTAGTAGGTTATTAAAGTTCACGTGTCAATGTATATGAGCATGCTAGGCATCGGTATTGAGTCGTATGGACATGTGCCTCCTTTCCTTGCCTCGTCATGCCACCATAATATGAAGATAGAAACTACTGAACCACGACTGCACTGATCTTGCGGATCTGCTAATCAACACCTATACTATACTGCACAATCTATCCCACACTGCACAACCACTGCCACTACTAACCACTGCTCATTATCTGTTCACTACTCATCAACTGACCACTGTTCACTGCACCACAACTGTACCACACTGCTCATCAACCTGTACAATCAACATGTCCAATCAAGCTATACCAATCAATCTGTTGCTCACATCAACTGACTCAGTCAATCTGAGTTTGCGCACCAAACTCAGTTCACCTGGGTCAAACCAACTGCTCATACAACTCAGCCAATCTGAGTCAAACCAATTGCATATAAGGCAACTTGTGCCAATCTTGCTCAACTTGAACCAACTTGTACCAAGCTGCTTGTGTACCTGTGCCAAATCAATCATATATTGTGTTGATCTAATCAAGTGCTCTGATAGTCAACCAACCCTTCTTACTTGGCCTAGTTCATCAAGTAAGAGAAACATTTGAGCAACCAAGAGACTTCACATACAATCAACCAAACGTTGTCCAATCACACTCAACTCAATGACACCACAACCTACCTCAATCACAGTCAAGGCATACTTGACAGTTAAACATGATATACCTCAACCAACTAACCTCAACCAAGAAGATAAGACTTCACCAACTATGTCAAACTCATCCAATCTCATAAACTCTTAGACACAAAAGGATTTTTCACTCCACTAAAATCAAGTCAACAAATCAATCAAATATTAAACAAATAGTCTATTACAATACTGTCAGATGTTGTCATTAATAGTCAATAACAGTGCAACTCCACTTAGGTCAAAGACACAATGATCAACACTTGTCAAACTAGTTTTCAAAGAAAACACTTAAGTTGATCAAGGAAATCACTCACAAGATCTATTACTTACATGTCAACTTCTCATTCAATACTACACTATACAACAATCAAGATAAACACCAAAGTCTATGCCAACAATATCCAAGATAATCATCAAGATTTATATCAAGATCATGTAATGTCCTCATCTGATTAGGGATTGAGGACCAAAACCGCTAACCTATGTGATTCTTGTGGGTTCGAGCGGTTACTGACAGTTAGGGAATCATCTAAACACTGATGCCATCTATAGAAAATCTAGGGCATCATCATGTTATCACCATTAGGTCAAGAAGGGCCACCGGGGCCAAAGGCCACCCTCATTCATGCCATCTAAGCATTATTTAATGATGCATGCACTCATTTAATGTAGACACTGAGAGGGGGGGTGAATCAGTGTGAAGCCAATTTTAAATCTTTTCTTAGCTTGACACAGATAATTATCAGTTCATCAATCTACCAATCACGTAAACATTTCATAAACACATTATTCACATATCATAGCATTTAACTCATCAAGAACCATAACACAGAAGAACACATCATATAAATTTGTAATCTTTTTATATTAGTTTGGTTCGGCTACAACCGTTGGGCAAAATTAGCATCACTGATATATAGAGCACCTACTCTGCATCCAGGACCCTGCCTGGTTTTCTTAGACCCTGCTAAGAAGAGTTTGAAGTATCCTAACCTCAAAAGCAAGACAAGCTTGCTTTTACATTAAGGCTTACTGTCACATCAACTCATCAATCACTTGTCTTTTTACTTCGTTCCGCTGCTGGTCAATACTGCTGATCATCTGCTCAACAATCTCACTTATCCTGCTGCAACACAATTCTCAATCTTCGCTGTTCATCAACACCTGCTGCCAAGTCATCAAAGTCTGCTCATCTCAGCTCATCATCTCTGGTTAATTTGCCCATCACTGCCTGTTCAAGATGCCACATGTCAACATGTCTTTGGCTGAGAGTACTTCCATACTGCTGTAGATGTATTACTGCTATATCATCATCATTATATTACTGTACATACTCTACCTCTACTGTGTACATCACTATCATCATCACACTGTCAAGACAATATCTTGATCAAACTTCAAATGGCTGTCATGTTACTAACTCAGGCAGTGTATGCAACCTAGCACTGAGAACTTCAACCTTGGTTGGTTGAGCCTTCCTTCATGGCACTCAACACTTACCAACTTGTTAACTAACATTATATAAACCTTTACTAAGCATACTTTACATCATTACTCCTGAGCAAGCAAGCTGTCATACATACCAAAGGTCACTGGGCTGACTGTGTATGTCTTTGAACTGTGCAAACTCCAAGCTATTGATGAAGATGGTGGTCTGTGTATCTAATGAGCAGTCATCTTCTCTTCAAACACTTCAAACTTGGATGATAATCATCTTCATGCTAGCCTGTGTATTAGCTTGCACACAGTCAACTCAGGACTATGTCTTCTTTTGCAAACTCAAGACTGCCAACTTAGATTGTGTATCAAGCTGCCACTGTGGGTGTCCTTAGATGATAAATGTGTTGAGAAATAACCCAAACAATGTCCACACTCGGACTGTGTAGAAGTTGGAAGAAGACTTCAAGTCAGTACTGAACTGTGTATATACTATGTACTTCAAAGTTCAACCCTGTCACATTGGACTGTGTAGATGACTCAGTTATCAGCAACTCATTCTATCCACCAGCATTTATCTTGTCCTTGTCAATCTGCCAACTATCAAGGTTTGAACATTAAAGGTTCCTCAAACCATCAAAGTCTGCTTATGAAGGTATGCACATATCTTTGTTCATATCTTCTAGTACAAGGATAAGATGCTACAGTACTTCAAGAACACAGGACGCCACTCTATTGAGTTTTGTACTACAGACAATCTAACTGCTCCCATCCTAACATACCATAGAAATTAATTTCGAGCAGAAGCTTTTCTGCTGACTCCACAGTAAGATATTGCTTCTATAAAGAATGCAAGTTTGCTTTCCAGCAAAACTCACCCCAACAAGCTCAATTATTTTGAATGCCCCTCTAGTTGAACAACTTATACCCATTCACTGCCACGAAAAATGACCTTGAAAACTTCAGCCTTCTAATGCCATCTCTCGGTTAATCCCAAACTTCATGACTTCAGAAACAAATAGCATGTTCTGAGCAACACGTCTTGTCTTGAATCACAACTCAAAAAAAATGAGTTAGTATATTCAAATGCTGTCTTCTTCGAAACTTTAGGATATACTATTACTACAAAAATGGAAAGGATATGCTGAAGATCCTTTTTCATGTGATATTATACTATCATGTCCAAGGCCGGAGATAAAATTAACTTGTACATTGTAGCTGCCTGCGAATTATCACTCTAATCTTTCTGTTCTTGAAATTAGAGGTAACTCTACTTGTCGTTGATCTTACACGCAATGCTGCCTCAGTCTTAACCCCAAATTCTGAGTTATGTCAATCTTTCCTAAGCCCGAATTTTGGACGGGATGTAAACCTTAAACTTTCAAATTTCTGTTCATGACTGCGGCTACTTCAAAGACTGTCACATACCCGAATTTCAGACATAAAATAAACGTTTACAGAATTCAAATTGCTGCTGCGAAATCTCCTTTTTACCGCTGAATTTCTTACCTCGGCTCAACGGAAAAGCAGAGCCTATGTCACAAAAAAAAATCAACTCGACTGCCTCAACTTGTTCCTGTGTTGTTGTTGCTCCAGTAAAAAGTGTTGTCTACCATCATCAGAATCTTTGTGTGGCTCCTTAGGGCTTGCGAAATACTCTGGTCTGTTTCGTGCCCTAATGGAACGTTTTTTTAAAGCGTCTTTGGCTGCCAATCTTCTTCCACAATCACGTCTTCGATTTGGTGAATGTTTCTGCCCAGACAATGTCTGCGAGTGGCTTCTTAGGACACTACGAATCTACTGGAATAGCGTCTTCAAATTTATATTGGAATGTCTGGTTCGCCACAATTTGGTGTCTTTCTCCTAATGATTGTGCCGTCTTTATGCTTTATTTTTGTTGCTTCTTTTCTCTGCAGACAGGCAGGCAGATATCCTCACGTGGCAGATATTTTTCTAAATTAGCTTACGCAACATAGACACACAGATATTCAATGGACACGGCTCTTCAATAATGGACCAATCTTCAAACATAAAACCAGGTAGAGCACAAAGGTCTCCACGAAATCGGGACTGTCTTGACTGCTGAAAAATCGGGACTGCTCCTTGATTGCCTCTGTTGCTGCAAAATTTGAATTATGGACGCTTTCCATCCATTGCCTCAGTGGACTGAAAAATTCAGAGCTATCCCAAAAATTTCCACCACGGCTACCTCAGACAAGCTAGCGACCTTATCATTCGTTCCATAGAGTGAGAGAATACTTGTTAATATATACACCTTTGAGGTGTCCATATCCATAAAATAAGGGCAGACTTAGGTCAAAAAGGTATGTATATATTTTTTGTATTTTAATTTTTAATTATTATTTTATTTTAAACCATCCTTCTTATTTCACCTCACCCAATTTGTTAATTTTTAATTATTATTTTATTTTAAACCATCCTTCTTATTTATTAAAAAAAAAGACTTTCTTCAAACCATATAAGGGTCACCTTAAGGATGTTATTATGATCCTTTTGACTGGGCTGACTTCACCATTTACTTTGACTATTTAAAACTTCAGGTGGCTTGGGTCATCAGCATAAGGGACTTCTTCACATCTTAAGGTCTTCTTCAAAAATTGCCATGGGCTCCACCTTCATGATAATTAATAGAACCATATATCATCAACAACCTTCCATCTTCAAACCCTTAATCATAAGCAACCGAGTGTGCCATCATATCAATCATATCATAAATAGAACCATACATCATCATGACCCAACAAAGCTTTCACCATTCCTTCAAGGTTCCAAAGGCTTCTTCATTAGGCAAGAGGCATCATGTCTACCAGGGCTTCAAGACCATCTCTAGGGTCTTTTGCATCATTAGCTGGGTCTTCAACATCTTCAGCAAAGTGGTGGTATCAATGACATCAAGACCATGTTGGCATCAATGACAATTTCATCAACATTTAAGTCTCCATGCGCACGCATGCAAGTCAACTGCAAATTAGAAAATAAAGTGACCTAATTAGGTCAAAGATTAGGGTTTTCGCAGTTGAAAGTTATAAAAGGAAGATAAAGTGAAAGGAGACTCATTTTTTATGATTATTATTTTGGAGCTCTTGAATAGCAGCGCAGCAGTTGGGGTTGGAGACGGCGTCTTCAGCTAGCGGGGTTTCGGCAGTGAGATATCTGCCCTAGTCTCATTCAGGGTAAGCCATACATGTTCACCATTTTGCTCTTCCATTCATCAATAGTTATCCAATATATAACAGAGATTGTTGCAGGGGCACATGTGCAGTCGTAAGGGGTTTTCAGCCAGAAAGCCCTAATCATTCGCCGGGGCTTCAGATCTCAGTTTTACTTCGAAACCCAGGCACCATTCTCATCATCGGCATCATACTCTAGTACCCGGTGATTATCAAATCCGATCGTGCTCATCCTGAGCAGTTATCAGCCATTTCGGGATCAGGGGGGCGTGAGCAGCTACACCTCTGGAACAATTCGCTAGTCTGCCTAGAGACCTCAGAATTTCGGCATGTGCCAGGCATTCTCTTCGGCACGGGAAGGCTACTAGTCCTGAAATCAGCAGCTTCACCGGACACCTCCTTCACTAAAAATGTCACCCTTAGTTGATCTGGGGTTCGTGCTGCTGGGGTATCACCGGAAGCAGAAGATATCAGTTCATCTCCGATTCAGCTCTTGATGCATGCATACTCTCTCAGGAGCAGTCCAGCCAGCTTATCAGTGGTAAGTGTTCATTCTATCCTACAAACCCTAACCTTAATTTTTGCTATAAAATAGGGAATTTTGCAAGGCGGTTTGATGGCCCAATTGTATCAGCGTATTTGCTTAGAATTATAAAATATTGGGATTTGGGATATTACAGTGGTATCAGAGCTGTCTTCTTGGCCAACTGTGGGCTTAAGAAATGAGACATAAATGAATACAGAAGGAGATCCTTTTGTAACCTATAGGAGAAGAAAGAGTAGATACACAGGGGAATTTGAGGATATCCAAGTAGAGGATATCAGCTCAGACATGGAACAAATAGGTATACACTTTGATAAGGGAAAAGGAACGGGAGAAGAGGAGGACAGGATGGAGTTTCGCAACTTAATATCTGCATTGCAAGACATAGCCAAAGGGCAAAAAGATGTACTCAATGCAATCAACAAATTATCTGCGAAACCTGAAATAGGTATCAACAATACACCTCCCTCACCGGTAGATCGAGGATCTACAAGCAGCAGTGGAAAGGTTGCGTACACTATTATATAGAATACACCGCACATATATAGCAGACCTTCCAACAGGCCTACCATGCCTCACTTCTTGGCAGATACAGTAGGTGGTCCAATCATGCAGGTAAAACCTAGAGAACCTTTTGGGGCTTATTTGTAGGAATTTAGAGACTTAGGGGATGAGTTTCATGCCACCATGTCTTTTTCGGATTTCTGCAACATGAAGAGTAGGAACAGGACCAGGAATTTCAACAAGGGATTCAATCACAACTATGAGTTGCAGAAGACCTTGGGCAGGTTGACCATCCCAAACTTTGATGGGACTCGCGGAGGTTCAGCGAAGATATGGGTTCAAAAGTTGGATACCTATTTCCAACTCAATCCCATGACAAAGACAGATGCCATTAAATTGGCTACACTCCACCTGGACAGAGAGGCTCACGAGTGGTGGTACCACGGAATGGTGACATTGGGTCACAACACCATACACTCCTTAGATGAGTTCACTTAGAAGCTCATGGAGCGGTTTGACAGGAAGGATCCAGAGATACATTTCAGGGAGTTGGCTCAACTCAAACAGACAGGTAGTGCAGAAGCCTTCATCTCAGAATTCCAGAGGATAGCGGTCATGGTAACAGATGTGTCAGAGAGAAGGTTGACTATGTCATTCACTAAGGCCCTAACAGAGCCACTACGGGGATGGGTGAAAGCCTACAAACCCCTCACTCTACAGGATGCCATAAGCAGAGCCAGAGATCTACAGGATTCAGTCCCCAAGAACAGGATTCCGCTCAAAACCAACTTTCCTGTTAGGGACAAGGACAAGAAACCTTTCTAGCAGGATGTTCCCAAGAAAACATGGTTAGACGAGGACACTAGGAAAGACTTGAGGAGGAAAAAACTATGTTTCACTTGTCAGGAACCATGGGTGCCAGGACATAGGTGTGCAAGGAAGGCGAAGGCTCACTACATCGAGGTATATTCGGACAGTGATGAGGATGACTATGAGCAGGAAGCCACAGAAGAACTACGGGCAGCTGAGGAAGAATCACACCAGGGTGATACACCAGAGGGAGTCATTGCTACATTATCTGGAGTACCAAGATTCCATACTCTCAGGGTCAGAGGAGTAGTACAGGGTCACAGAGTAGGAGTATTGATTGATGGGGGAGCAACCCACAATTTCATTGACTCCGCTTGGGTAGCCAAGAGAGGTATTCAGACCGAGAAGTTCGAAGGATTCACTGTAGCAATAGCCGGGAACTCCAGCATGGAGTGCAACTACTGGATTCCAAAATTGAATGTCACCTTAGGTAACTATCAGATGACAGATTCCTTCTATGTAGTAGATGTATCGGATACTCATGTAGTATTGGGTGTTCAGTGGCTTTAATCCATAGGGAAATACACTACAGACTACAGGGCAATGGAAATTGAATTCTAGGGACCAGACGACAAACGGGTAGTTTTGAGGGGCATGAACACTTATCCCCCAAAACCGGTCTCGTCACAGAGAATGGAGGCAGTCCTCTGACAGGATGATATAGAATGGGCTGCAGAATGTTTGGTCACCTTTAGGAAACCCCCAGAAATCAGCACACGACACCCAAGTGACATTCAGGCCTTACTACAGAAGCATGAAAAGGTTTTTCGGGACCTTCCATCAGGTAGACCGCCAGACTAAGGCTTTGAACACATTATTGAGCTAGAGGAGGAGACACAAGCAGTCATCACCACTCCTTACCGGCATCCCAAAAGATACAAGGATGAGATCGAGAAAACAATTAAAGAATTACTGGAGTTTGGATATATTCGGCCCAGTTCTAGCCCCTTTGCATCCTCAGTAGTATTGGTCATGAAAAAGGATGGTACACTGCGAATGTGCATCGACTATCGAGCACTCAACAAAAAGACCATTAAGAACATGTATCCCATCCCTAGAATTAATGAGCTCATGGATGAACTTCGGGGAACCAAATACTTCTCCAAGATTGATCTTTGCTCAGGGTACCATCAGATCAGGGTAAGGGACCAAGACATCTCCAAAACAACTTTTCGCTGTCACTATGGTCACTATGAGTTTTTGGTCATGCTTTTCGGACTTACAAATGCTCCAGTCACTTTCTAGTCATGCATGAACCATACCTTCAGAGTTCAGCTACGTAAGTTTTTGCTAGTATTCTTTGATGACATCCTGATTTACAGCAAAACATGGGAAGAGCATCTGAAAGACCTGGACGAAGTACTGAGCATTCTAAAAAAACACTCACTTTACGCGAAGATGTCCAAGTATGAATTTGGCATGAAGGAAATGTTGTACTTAGGGCACATAATTAATGAGGAAGGAGTATAGGTTGACATGGAGAAAATCCGAGCTATCAGAGATTGACCCGCGCTAAAAACAGTCACAGAATTGAGAGGTTTCTAAGGACTGTGCACCTATTACCGACAGTACGTTAAGGGATTCTCCCAATTTGCAGCACCCCTCACAGATCTCACAAAGAAGAGAGCATTCACCTGGACAGACTTAGCACAGAAAACTTTCGAGGAGATGAAAGTTATTGTGAGTTCCTGTCCAGTTTTAGCATTACCAGACTTCTCACAACCCTTTGTAGTAGAATGTGATGCCTCAGGGGAAGGGTTAGGAGCAGTATTGATGCAAAATCATCACCCTATTGCATTTGAGAGTCGTAAATTGAAGAGCTACGAGCGTCACTACTCCATATATGAGAAAGAGATGCTAGCCATCTTACATGCTCTCACGAAATTCAGATAGTACCTTGTGGGCAGTAAGTTCAAAATCAGAGCACATCATAACAGCCTCAAGTATTTCCTGGAGCAGAAGGAATTGAATGAGCGCCGACAAAAATGGGTCAGCAAAGTACAAGCCTACGATTTCGAGATCGAGTATGTAAAAGGTAAGAATAATGTAGTAGCTGATGCATTATCCAGGCGTCCCGCCTCACTATCTCTCAGGAGTATATCCATAGATTGGAGGGCACTTCTCTTAGTAGAATACTCCAAAAATAAATTCGCTTGCAAATTATTGGATGGACAAATTTAGGATGACAGGTACAGGGTTATTGATGACATCATCTATTACAAGAACAGGATATACCTCGTCCCAGAATCCACATTGAGGAAAAAGATCATTCAGGCAGCACATGACTCTCCATTATCAGGACATCAGGGTTTCTTGAAGACCTACAGACAGATCCGAGAGAGGTTCTCATGGAAGGGCCTCAAGGGGGAAGTTATGCGGCACATTCGGGAATGTAGCATCTGTCAACAGAACAAGATTGCGAACATCCATCCAGCAGGGTTGCTTCAGCCACTACCAACTCCAGAACAGAAGTGGGAAAGCGTCTCTATGGACTTCATTACAGGATTGCCCACGGTCCAAGGGCGAGATTGTTTATATGTAGTAGTTGACAGACTGACCAAGTTTGCACATTTCTTTTCTATATCATCAGATTACTCTGCAACTCAAGTAGTTGAGTTATTCTTCAGGGAGGTCTTAAAGTTACATGGGTTACCTAAGACCATTGTCAGTGATCGGGATAGCAGGTTCACAGGTGCCTTCTGGCAGGAACTATTCAGATTAGTGGGGACCGAACTGGCTACCAACATGAGTTATCATCCCCAGAGCGATGGACAAACTGAAATAGTCAACAAGTGGATTGAAGGATATCTGAGGAACTACGTCCCAGGGCAGCAACGAACCTGGATAAAATGGCTACACTTAGGGGAGTATTGCAACAATACTACCTATCACATGTCTATTAGGATGACTCCTTTTAAGGTATTATATGGCTACGAGGCCTTGGACTATGCAGATTTGGCATTTGGAGACAGTAAAATCTTGAAGGAAAACTTATAGACAGCTCAGAATCAGCAGAAGTTATATGCAGAGAAACACAGGATTGAGCGGAGCTTTGAGGTAGGGATTTGGTATACTTAAGGCTCCAACCTTACAGACAGTCTTCGCTTAAGAAGAAAGGAGCAGAAAAGTTAAAACCTCGCTTCTATGGACCTTACAGAATAATCAGGAAGGTGGGAGAGGTGGCATATGAACTAGAACTACCACAGGAAAGTAAAATTCACAATGTGTTCCATGTGTCCAACCTGAAAAAGACCCTTGGGCAACACATTGCTCCATCAACAGAATTACCTCCTTTAGATGATGAAGGACTGCTGATACTGATTCCTGAATGGATCATACAGACTAGAGAAAGGAAACTCAGGAACAGGGTAATTAGGGAATACTTGGTTCAATGGAAGGAACTACCACCAGAGGATGCCACATGGGAAGGTGAACAGGTATTACAACATCCCAGTTTACAGTTGCTTGAGGACAAGCAATCTCAAGCGGGGAGGACTGTAATGTCCTCATCTGATTAGGCATTAAGGACCAAAACCGCTAACCTATGTGATTCCTGTGGGTTCGAGTGGTTACTGACAGTTAGGGAATCATCTAAAGACTGATGCCATCTATAGAAAATCTAAGGCATCATCATATTATCACCATTAGGTCAAGAAGGGCCACCGGGGCCAAAGGCCACCCTCATTCATGCCATCTAAGCATTATTTAATGATGCATGTACTCATTTAAGTCTCCATTCGTATGCATGCAAGTCAACTACAAATTAGAAAATAAAGTGACCTAATTAGGTCAAAGACTAGGGTTTTCGCAGTTGAAAGTTATAAAAGGAAGTTAAAGTGAAAGGAGACTCACTTTTGATGATTATTATTTTGGAGCACTTGAATAGCAGCACAACAGTTGTGGTTGGAGATGACATCTTCAGTTAGCGGGGTTTCAGCAGTGAGATATCTGCCCTAGTCTCATTCAGGGTAAGCCATACAAGTTCACCATTCTGCTCTTCCATTCATTCATAGTTATCCAGTATACAACAGAGATTGTTGCAGGGGCACGTGTGTAGTCGTAAGGGGTTTTCAGCCAGAAAGCCCTAATCATTCGCTGGGTCTTCAGATCTCAGTTTTACTTCGAAAACTAGGCACCATTCTCATCATCGACATCATACTCCAGTACCTGGTGATTATCAAATGCGATCGTGCTCATCTTGAGTAGTTATCAGCCATTTCGGGATCAGGGGGGCGTGAGCAGCTGCACCTCTGGAACAATTCGCTAGCCTGCTTAGAGACCTCTGAATTTACACATGTGCGAGGCATTCTCTCCGGCACGGGAAGGCTATCAGTCCAGCAAATCAGCAGCTTCATCGGACACCTCCTTCACTGAAAACGTCACCCTTAGCTGATCTGGGGTTCGTGCTGCTGGGGTATCACCGAAAGCAGAAGATATCAGTTCATCTCCGATTCAGCTCTTGATGCATGCATACTCTCTCAGGAGCAGTCCAACCAGATTATCAGTGGTAAGTGTTCATTCTATCCTACAAACCCTAACCCTAATTTTTGCTATAAAATAGGGAATTTTGCATGGCAGTCTGCATGTCCAGTTGTATCAGCATATTTGCTTAGAATTAGAAAATATCAGGATTTGGGATATTACAGATCACATCAAGATATATTCCAAGATAACCACCACCATAGCCTCCATAACATATTCAATGAATTCAAATATATATACCAATATATAGGCTCACATACTAAGATCAAAGATGAACTCTATCCATGAGAGACATGTGCAATCACAAGAGAACCCCAGAAGCATGAACCATACCTTTTTGAAGATCACAAGATGAAGAAATAATAGACAAACCAAAAGAAACTCTATATCATGTCATCACATAGCCCTTGTAACAAGCTTTCCAACGAGCCAAGAATTTTGTAATTCCGATTCTATATGAGAAAGTTATGCCAATTTTAGTGGAGATGCCCAAAAATTTCTCCTCCACAAAGTTTCACACTTTTTTCCAAGAGTTGCGAAATACCAAAGAGAGAATTGATTGATGAACAAATGAAATGTTTGATTTTCTATTTATATGGGTCGTGGAGGAAAGTAAGTACCGCAAACTAGGCTATCATGCAATTCAAAATTACAAATAATTAAATTCTCTTTTGTTTGGTCGGTTGACCCAAAAAGGTGGGGTACACCAACTTCATAAATTCATATCTCTTCAATCGTAAGGAGTTAGAAGATGCTCCACATATCAACAGAAATGGATTGACGAGGACTATCTCCCTATGATGGGTTTATTTGCAAATTCTTGGTCTAATACCCTTAAATTCTTAAATTTGTACAGGACATCAGGACCCTACACATAAAGGTGCCAAAGACCATGTTACCTTATGCATAAGTTCCAAGGTCAAAGGATTTAATGTACATCATCAAAGGCATGAGGGATTTGATGGTATTCACATCCACAGACTTCACATCACCAAGGAGGAGGGATCCACTATATACTCATCATATCAAGGGTATCAAGGACCCAACACCACCAATCAAGTGGGAACAAAGACTTTTTCAAGAATATCATCATCATATTCAAGTTCTCCATATCATTAAAAACATATCCAATGGTTCCACTATATATATCTTTATCACCATAAGAGTACCAACACCCCAAAAGAGGGGTACACAGACCTCACCACTAGTTTGCAACACCTTATGGGCTTCATATGCATTGTCACAAGGCTACAATATGCCTATGACCATATAACGTCCAAGGGCCATCAAACCACCATGTGTGTGGGTTCAAGACCCAAACTTCCAAGGACACCAAGGACCCCATAAGAATGGGTTCCAACATACCACCATAAGTGTGGGTTTCAAGACCTAAGTCTCCACATGCAAGAGGATCAAGATCTAAGCTTGTGGACTCAAGGACCCCACAAGAACTCAACAACCTCAAGACCATCCAATGCAAGCAATGGGCTCCAACATTAGCACATCAAGGGACTTGTTACCTACCACCTAAGTTGTACTTGGTGGATTTTTCAAGTGAGCCGACAAGGTTTGAACAAGCACACTTGTTCATGATCTGTGTTTAGAGGTCCGCCAGGCTTTTTCTGGGAGTCTGTTCGAATGTTTTGTAACACATGTTCATACGCCCTTGGGGAAATTGTAAAAAAAGTGCTAGCATGATAATTTTTATAAAAGGATCGGCTTCCCAGAATTAAGCATCAAGCCAACTAGCCCAGGGTGTTTTTTCTCTTGGTTATTATTGGTTGTTGAACAAACGACTAATAATTTCTGAGTTTTTAACGCACACCTCCAAAGTTGGGGTAGTCGTCTTGGTGGTTAGGCCTTAGGAGGTTATTACAGCCTTCGTGTCAGTGTTTTTCAACATGCTAGTCATTCAAATTGAGTCGTATGGACATGTGCTAGGTCCCCCTAGAGTTTCGTCTTATTCCGAGAAAAATAAATTTTTCCGCAAAATTAGGCCATTTTTTAATGGTTTAATTAAAAAAATTTAAAGTGTAATAAAAGTCAGATGTGGAATCCGTTTTTGGAGTGGGGATGCTCGTTTTCACACTCAGAGCGTCCTCTTTACCCCAAATACCACTTTTCATATCATTTGGGCGACCGAAACACCCCGTGGAGCATTATTCAACTAAAAGCAGTGTTACAAACATCGCCGATATATCACGATGTCAACTCATTGGCGATATATCGCCCCGATATTTTCCCCTTTTTTTTGGCAATTTTTTCTCGATTTGATCGCGATATTTCCCGATTTTTTCTAATATATAGCGATTATTGCCGATTTTATCGCGATATTTGCCGATTTTATGGCGATATTTGGCGATTTTTTCGAATATATAGTAATTTTCTGAATTTTTGTATTTTTTATTTTGCCGATATATTGCCGATGTTTGTCGACATTTTCGTCGATAAATCCGATAATTTCTTTTTGGACCCTCGGCGATATATTCGCCAACACGATATTTGTAACATTGGCTAAAAGTGCATCAAGATGGTATTTTAATGCTAAATTACGACATTTTGGCACTAAAGTCAAAGGTTTGAAAAGTAAAAAATTTAAATATTAAAGATGGGGTTACATGGCATGGGTCCCCCATAAAATATGCGACCTTTTTTAGCATGTAAAGGAACCAAAGTTTGGTTTAAAAGTTTAAGTGGTGAATGTCTTTTTAAAAGAGGGTGATACCAATCATGAAGTGTATGCGCTAACTCATTGTGGGGGTTGCTAGTGGATAAAATGGTGGATCCCCCTCTAACATGAAAGTTTTTAAAAACTTTGGTTTAAAGTTTTGTGAGGTAGCAAATGTTATTTGTGGAGATGGGTAAAGTCAACCCTCTCATTAGAGGAAATTTGAGGTCTAAAATGGGCCTCCTAAGCAAATTAATAAAATAATAGTTAAAGTAATAAAATAATATTTATTAATTTTGGAGGAAGAAAGAAAAAAACTACTTTTTTTGTTCGTATTTTCAACATATCTCCTAGTGTTTTTACTCAAATTTTGAGTGGTATGGCTCGATGGATGCGGAATTAAATTTCGCATCCAACGAGTACCCACACTACATACTTTTGACGGACCTTGCTACCACCATCATCACTTTTTTTCAGGTATTTCTTGTTTTTGGGGTAGCAGTGTTCGTCAAAAGTATGCAGTGTGGGTACTCCCACTCCAACGAGCCATCCGACTCGAAATTTGAGTAAAAACATAGCGATAGATGTTGAAAATACAAACAAAAAAAGTAGTTTGTTTATGACAAATATGTTAAGTCAACCATTATGGTTGACTCATTTTATTGAAATTCAATTGGTTTTTGAATTCCAACTCACAAGAATTCATTGTTGGCTCGTTTTTTTATAAGGCCCATTTTAGACCCCAAAATTCCTCTAATGTCACTTCATGTTGAAGCTCGTGTGAGGTAGGGAGGAGTGGTGGAACCCCCTTTCAACGTTGAAGCTTTGGTATGTTTTAAACTTTGGTTCGTAAGGATTGTTGGATGAAGATGCTAGCGCATATCATGTAATTGGAATGGCATCACCCACTTCCTACCAACCTCGTGAAGCTCACACATGAGGGAAGGACTCCAATATGGAGTGTTTGGTGAGTTAGTTGGATATGTTGGAAACTATTGGTGAGATAGGTGGTTGGTAGTTGAAAGGTGTCAATCACCTCTTCAGTTCCATCTCAGTGTGACTCCTCTTCAACTTAGTTACACTCCGGGTTTTTCTTCAGTGTTGGTAGCCTCCCCAGGGGCTTGCTCTGGCTATAAATAAAGCATCCTTTCTCTCTTCCAAGCTAGTTAGAGTTGGGGAGAAAGGCTTGTTATTGCTGTAATATTGTATTGATCATTCTTTTGTTGGAATAAAAGAGAAGCTTTGGAGGCTAAATTGTGGAATGCCTTTCATGTGTGGATCACCATTATTATGCTGCTTTTGAGGTGAACTGCTATTTTTTCAAGTTTTGCATTTAATTGTTGTCTGCCCTGAATGATTATTGGAATCATAGGAATAGATCATTGTAAGTAAGGTTACTTACTCCTATTTTGCTACATATGTTTGAATGAGTTAATATTTGCATGCTAAATAAGGTTATTTCTCATGCTATGTCATCTATTTTGCATATGTATCTTCAGATTTAATGAGTTTGTTTGCAAGATTTGTCTTCTAGCTTGCAGGTTTGTCATGATTGGAAGAGTTGTTTTTCAAGATTGATTCCACTGATTTTCCAACAAGAATGCGAAGATTGTGTCCCATCGATGCTTCACTAACAAGTCTTTTTTGCAGATCTATTCCAACAACAAGCACTATCTCTTCCTCCTTCAAAATTAATTTTTCCTCAAATTGTTTACCATTCAAAGTCTTATTGCTTAGATCTATTTTACTAAGTAAAATCATATATAGATCTAGTTAGTAAGATCTTGTTAGATTAGATCTCAGTTTTGTTTTGCATTCAAAGCCATTTAAAAGAGATCTAGTTTAAATCACCTTTTTTTTTGCAAGCATTACAAAAGAAATACTTAGCTTGTTTAAGGGTAGTTTTATTTCAAAGTTTAAAAGATAAATCTAGCAGCTAAGTGCATATTGTATTGGCTGCCCAAAAGCAAGCCAAGCTTACTTTCCTTGGTTAAATTTTTGCATATTTTACATAGTTTTAAGTTAGAAAATTTTCCAAATTATTTTTAGCATTTTTCAAAGACACTTCTAAAGTGTTTTTGGGCATTTTTAAATTAATATTGCTTGCTGGTTTTTAGCAGGTCCATAAAAAAAGAGAAGTAAGCTTTGCCCAAAAATACAATTTTTGAACATCCGGAGCTTCCAGAAGCTCCACCCCACAGCCATGCTTCTTTTTTCTCTTTGTTGTAAGCCTTTTGTTCCTAGATAACAAGGACCAAAGGGATTTTCTTCTAAACATTGTAACCGGGTAATAAAAAATATCTTGAGTAGGCTCTTTCGAGCCCACTCCCCACCCCCCCAGGGGGATCCACGTCGGTGTCCATTTTTGCACTTTTTATTTTTTCTTATTTTTGCTTTAGTTTACTTTGTTTTATTCATCTGCAAGATAGTATAATTTGTTTAATACTGCAAAATCTTATTATTCCATATTCAAAGTAATACTACAACTTACCCCACGATTTCCCGAGTGACCCAAAAGGGGAAAGAGATTTGTGGTAGATTAATTAGATAACTTTCTTTGTACTTTCTTGCATGTTTAATTTCACTATAAAAAAATAACTAAAATCTGCCCCTCCTTGCTTTCTCGATTGAGGTTCATTTGAACCGAAAGAGATTCTTGGAGGTCACTTTTTTGCTTTTTTAACAAACAAAACTATTCATAAAATCTTTAAAATCCTTTAGACTCCGTGGTGTATGCTCTGCACTGCTGCGGTTCGTCCGAATAGTTGGCTGCATCAAAAGCAACGTGGGTGACTAGAGTAATTAGTTTTCACGCCCCAATTAACCTCCTAGGAGAAAATCCAACGCCTCGATTCAATCCTTTGCGGTGGCAAAATCCACAAAGGAAGCGGGAACAACTGGGTAGCGACCTCGAGACACTGTTAGGCTACACCCTTGTTGGTGGAGTGTTGAACACGTCTCCGAGACTCCAACCAACCCACATATTCTTTGCAGGGAGTCGCATCAGATAATGGTTTTGGACATACTCTTCGTACCTTTGGGTATATATGGAGTCCCCTTTTCCCCATATGTTAATCAACTCAGCTCTACATTAACTTAAAACTGACCAAGAGCACTTGCAACACTTTTCTCTCGGTAATACAACAACACCTTTTTATCTGTGGACTCCATTTTGGCACTGGTTCTTTACATTATACAATCATTTGCTTTCATGTGTTTTGATATATCATACATTGATTTTTATGTTGTTGTGATTTAAATCCTGTTGCAATATCTTCTCTTAGTATTTACTTTCATCAAACTCCTAAGTAATTTAATCTTCACCGTAACACTAAGCCTTAACAACCTTAGCAACTAAACAGGGTCTACCCACAAGGACTTCACTTAGTGAAACTCTCACATAGCACGTGCGATCGTAGGATATTAAAGAATACCTTTAATTTCGAGAGATATTGACCCAAACTCATTTTGTTGAAACCTCCTCCCAATATTTAAAACCTCCTCCCTACCCCTTTTTATAGCTCAATCCTTATAAACCACCCTACCTAGCCCCACCTTAAACCCCTCATCCACCCAATACCTGCAATATATTGGTTCGATTTTTGATAATTGTAAAACCCACAATATGAACTAACGTGATAGTATATTGGTCAACAAGCGAAGCTCCCGTGGGTCTACCCCCTTGGCTTCGTTAGGAGTTGTCCTAAACGGAGGAGTCAAGAACAAGGTGACAACCTTGACTCGAGAGTTGTCCCTAAGGACACACCGAGTGGCTTGGAGATTTCTGCCATGTTCCCCCTGTTACCGACTAGGCTGCACCTAGTTGGACTTTCAGTGAGCCGTCAATGACGAACAACATACTTGTTCGTATTCAGAGTTTAAAAGTCCTTTCAAGCTTTCATGGCTATTTTATTTTTTGTAACACATGTTCATACCCCCTTGGGGAAATTGTAAAAAATGTCCTAGCATTTAATTTTTTACAAAAGGCTCGGCTTCCGAGACTTGAGCATCAAGCCGACTAGCCCAGAGTGTTTTTTCCCTTGGTTATTATTGGTTGTTGAACAAACGACTAATAATTTTTGACTTTTTCACACACCTCCAAAGCTGGGGTAGTCATCTTGTTTTAGCCTTAGGAAGTTATTAGAGCCTACGTGTCAATGTTTCAACATGCTAGGCATTCAAATTGAGTCGTATGGACATGTACTAGGTCCCCCCTAGAGTTTCGTCAATTTTCGAGAAAATAATTTATTTATTTATTTTTCCGTTTTTAAGCCATTTTTTAATGGTTTAATTAAAAACTTCAAAATGTAATAAAAGTCAGATATAGAGTCCGTTTCTGGCAAAGTTTTTTTTTTGGCAAAGTAATTTGAATGCTTACCCACTGCTCTATACCGAAGTACCATAAGGGAAAAGATTTGAGCAGTGTAGTAATTACATAACTTCAATTTTTTATGCCTTGTTGAGTTAAAAATAAACCCCCTTGCTTTCCGGATTACAGGTTCATGGACAAGGGCTTGCCCAAGTACTGAATCTAGAAAGAGACTTAGGATTTACCTTTTCTAAATCAGAAAACTTTGTTAAAAAAACACTTAAAACTTACAAAGGTCTTCATCCCCGTATGCTCTACTTCCATTGCAGTTTCGTCTGATCAGTTGGTAGTATCAGAAAGGGATTCAGGCGACTAGCTTTATTAGTTTCCACTCCCAAAAAATTAATCTCCCATGGCGAAAATCCAACGCTCGAATTAAGCCGTCGCGATGGAAATATCCACAAAGGAAGCGGGAACAACTGGGTAGTGACCTTGAGACACAGTTAGGCTACACCCTTGTTGGTGTAGTGTTGAACAAGTCTCAGAGACTCCAACCAGGCCACATATTCCTTGCAGGGAGCCGCATCGGTTAATGGTTTTGGACATACTCCTCGTACCTCCGGGTATATTGGGAGTTCCCATCCCCTAAGTTAATCAAGATCATTACCACATAAATAAAATCAACCAATAATTAACCCTCTCCTTAATCAACTCATCTAATAAATATTAAAACTTACCAACGAGACACTGCAATACTTTCACTAAGACCACAACAACAACCCTTTTACACAAGCACTCTATATTCAATTGGCACCAGTCTCGCATTTTTATGGTTAAATTAATTTCTGCATATTGTCATGAATGGTGTTTTAATTATCAATGCTGCTGTTATTTTAATTCATTTTGTAGTAACTCATTGCTAAAATTTTAATTCATTACATTAACTCCTAGAATCAATTATTTCTTTTGTAGAGTAAAAACCTTAGATTTTACTTATCATAGGGACCACCCCCTTTGGCTTCGCTAGGAGTTGGCCTAGACGGAGGAGCTGAGTATCAGGTGGCAACACTTGGCTCGAGCTTGCCCCCTAGGTTGCACCCAATGGCTTGAATATTTATGCCACGTTACCCGAGGTGTGAATTAGGCGGCAACATTTTGGCGCTGTTGCCGAGGATAAATCTTTCTATTCTTGGAATACGACTTTTGAGTTTTCATTCTTGTTTTTGCTTTGATTGATGAATGTTGTAGTTTAATCAACTTACTCAGATCATATGGCAAGTCCACTACCTTTAATTTTACCAAGGTGTTCTACAAGAAGAAACTCCGGAGGCGTGCTTCAGTTCATTCCTAAGCCTGAAAATGTTTACCGTAGGAGGAAAAGAAAGCTAGCTTCTCGTAAGATCCTTGATGATTTTTCATCTGAGTCAATCTTAGATATTCGCCTTTTAAATGTTGATACTTCTCAATCAAATAATTCACATAGTACCATGGGTACTTTGTTTAAACCTCTGGATTATTCTGCCGTAATTGGGCAGCTTCATAATATCCCAGATAAATCCATTGAGAAGGTTCCATCTTTTTATGGAAACAATGCTATAACTGCTAAGTCTCATTTGTTGGTTTTTTCACAGTGCTACAATAAATGGTGTCACAACGTCCACCATGAAGATGTAAAGATGAGGTTGTTTGCCTTATCTCTTGAAGTTGATGCCTTTGAATGGTTCACCTCCCTGAATGATGATGATATCAAGACCTTCAAAGAATTTGAAACTGCTTTCAATAAAAGATGGGGAGCTAAGAAAGAGAAAAGGCACCTTTTAGCTGCCTTAACAAACATTAAAAAGAAGGAAAACAAAACCATAGAAGAGTTCAATAAAAAGTTCAGTGATATGGTAGGCAGATGCCCGGCTGATATTAAACCATTAGAGACCTCAATTCTCATATATTACACAGAAGCATTCGAGGGAGAAATGAGGTACCAACTTAGAGACAAAGAACCTGATGACCTGAAGAAAGCCATGGAAATAGCTGAGAAGATAGATAGAAACATGCAATCTGCAAGAAAGTCTAACATTCGAGGATTTGTTAGAGGCACCACATCATCTTCCAAAACTCAGGATACCAGAGGAAAAACAATAGAACTTGAAGGAAAAGATGAAGGTAAGGAATCAATAAAAGAGGTAGCTGACATGTTGAAACAAATGATGATAAACTGTACCTCCCAGATGAGTGCTATGCAAAATAGGATAAACAACATGGAAAAAGCACAGGTTTCTCAAAATCATAAAAACTTCCATCCTAGACAAAACCAAGAGTGGAAAATGTTAGAATTTGATAGCTCGGTGGCACTCCTGCATCAGGTGCCTAGGTGCAGGGGTCATTAACTTGGAGTCTCATTTATATTCTTAAAGTGACTTTAGT
>LPNX011199993.1:85336-98806 GCA_001517045.1 Pseudotsuga menziesii
CGAGTTTCTAGGTGAAGGTACGGCCAGCATTTATTGTGCACAGAAATCGAGGTGAAGTACGGCCTCATTTATTGCATCCGTACAGTACGGTTTGGGCACGTTTTTCCAGGACAGTTTGGGCACGTTTTTCCAGAAAAATCAGGCACAGATTTCGAGGAAGAAATCTGGCACATTTCCCAAGGTACACGCTGAGTTTTGGGCACAGTTTTCGAGGGCCGTATGGCTGCATTTAATGCAGTCCGTACAGTACGATTTTGTGACTGTTCTGGCACAAAAATCGAGGGCATTATGGCACAGAAATCGAGGACTGATATCAGAGTTCTACTAAGTGTTTGGACTGAGTTTAGCTCAGATTTTTAACAGAAAAAGAAGTATCCTCCTTATGAGTAGACCTCCAAATCAACTTGAAACAAACAACATGGTGATTGATGAGGTTCCTCCCTATTGTCGGCCTTGTGATGAACTTCATGAAGAATCTACTTGTCCAAAATTCTGCTACATTATGGAACAATAACACATAGAAATGAATAACTTTGTAGGACATCCTAGAGGTCATGACTACATAAACAATGTAGGGCAAGTTCATCATAGTTCAAAAGAAAAATGGAAGCAAGCTAAGGACTACAGTTTGGAAAAGGATAATGCTACTAAGATTTTTGGTGAAAAGCCTTCACCTGAACAAATTATGGAGAGGTACAAAGGGGTTGTTTATCAGAGAAAGAAAAACATGATCCGAACCAAGTCAAGTCAACATATGCCAAAGATAAAAACTCCTGCCCCTCTAGATCTAAACATTGATTTGGGTAATTGGTTGTCAAGTGCTAAGATTTCTGTCCCTGTAATTGAGATCCTCAAAATTCCAAGTCAAAGAGATATTTTCATGAAAACCTTAGCAAAACCTAAGGAAGATATAGTTGAAAAATCTGAGGAAACAACTATTGAGAGACCTAAAGAGAAACTGGTCAACTCAAAAGAAAATGAGAAGGATAAACCTAGAGAAGATTTGTCCAAGAGTCTGAGTAATTTCAATGAAGATGTCCCTATCATCTTGCATAGTAGGGATCATAATAAAGAAGATCATCTTGCCTTATACATTTCTTTGATTGCAAAAAACAAATTGTTGCACAATTGCATGCTTGATTCAGGTGCGCCATCAAACATCATGACTAGAAAAGTCATGGAACAAATGGGCTTAACTATCACAAGGCCATACCAGAATGTATGTGCCATGGATTCAAGAGAAATCGATATTGTGGGTATAATTCTAAATTTCCCAGTCAAACTAGCAGCATACCCTGACATAGGTGTAACCATGGACATAGTGGTCATAGATGTGCCAGATAGATGGGGAATGTTGTTATCTAGGAAATGGGCTGCCTCTCTAAGAGGATCTATTCAAATGGACTAGACTTACGCCATGATTCCTGCTTCTGAAGATGCGCATGTCAAACTATATAGAGAAAAGGAAAGAAAGTATCATGTAGAAGATCCGGATGAGCCAGATAATGAGTATATTTGTGAAACAGACAATCTCGGGAACCATGCAATCAATGCTAAGTTGCTAACTATCTTATACCCATTAGAGAAAAAGCTAATAATGAGGAATTTGATCAACTATGGAGAATGAGTTTTGATGGAGCTTGTTCCAAGGCTGGGAAAGGGGCAGGCATTGTTATAACTTCACCATCAAATAAAAAATTCAATTTTGCATACAGACTTGAGTTTGATGCATCTAATAATAATGAAGCAGAGTATGAAGCACTATTGCTAGGACTTGAAATTGCTAAAGATATGGGAATTCATGTGCTCAGTATTAAAGGTGATTCAGATCTGATTATTTCTCAAGTCAAAGGAACATTTGCATGTAAAAGTGAAAGACTTAAGAAATATAAGAATGGGACACTTGGAATTATTTTTGGGCATTGAACATTGTGGCCATCCCACGTTCTGAAAACTATGAAGTAGATAAACTTGCTGTGGCAGCTTCAACTATGGAATTTTTTGAAGAATTGGTCAAAGGAGATGGAAAATTTGAAATAAACTTCAGACCTTCAATACCGGATAACATAGATAATTGGCAGGTGTTTAAAGATGATAGTCAGATTGCAAAATTCATAAACAACATGCATGAGTTTTTGGACTTGTTGCCGCCTAATTCACACTTTAAGACACAGGAAAGTCACAACCTGCTATGTGTGTCCTTGGGGGCAAGCGAGAGCTGGGGACCACTGTCACCACAGTCCACAACTCCTCCGTTTAGGCAAGATCCCAACAGAGCCAAGGGGGGTAGTCCCTACAAGACAACTAAGTTCCAGATTTATTAATTTATTACAGATTAAAAGGATCTTTTATTAAGATTGAGGCTAAGGTTTTGAGAGATGACAGTCAAACCAATGCAAGATGCAATAATTAAATGACAATCAATCCTTTTAATTATAACCAGTGCCTAAAGAATGGAGTCAGAGAATGCAACTTTCAATGGATGCAGTCTAAGTTAATTATCCCACAGGTTAAGTTGTCTAACAAATGAGATGAATAAGCAAATAAATGATACAATAATGAACTTATCAGTATAAACAAATCAAGTGAAATAGTTACAGTTTAAACAAATATGAACCAGATTTACAAGTTATGGACAAGAGATAGCAGAAAAAATGCCTTAAATGAATTTTATCAAACTAACAGTAAATGAGAAATGGAAAGACTTTAAGTTGAATTACTTGAAGCAGTTAAACAAATGTTAAGCATTCACCACATAAACAATTGCAGAACTGAAAGTAAATAAAACTGAAAAGTAAAGTGTTGGAGTGCAATGCTGGAGTGGAAGTGCGCTGAAATGAAAAATGTTATAAAACCGGTTTTGCAATGTCTCTTGGTTTATTTTAGGTAGATTTTATTAAGGTTTTTCCTCTTGAAATTTAGTTTTCGAACCGGTGGTGTGACTACCCCAATCCAGTACTTCTCAAGTCAAAGAAGGAATGTTGTTGCGCTCAACAAAGTGGGAGCAAAGCCCACCTTTAGCTCACAGGTCAAACCCCAATGGCCTGGTGCTCAACAAGGAGGACGTAAAACGCCTAGAGACCCCCCACGGTCTACTACCCCAAGTCGCCTCTGAGGTCACTGTTTTTAATCAACAGGAAAAACAGCTAGATGGATGCCTATTAAACTAAGACTCCTCTATCCCCTGTCGTATCTCGCGAGTATCCCGAAGGGTGATAATCGAGTAGAGGAACAGGAAATAGTGAAGTTGTTGTTGATTAATTTTAGGGGGTAAATTTTAATCTTGGTGATTAGCATACAAGGTTTATTTTAAACTATCAACAAGATCAACCAAGCGGTGTCCCTTATGGGAGGTGCTGGTACTTGATCTTGGACTGAAAAATAAAATGTGAAAATTGTAGCAGATAAAGAAAGTTGTTTTAACTAAGCTAAGCCCCCACTTCTCCTGCTTTTCGTATCCAACTTGAAGTCCCTAAAGAGAGATGACAAGTGGACAGAGGATACACCGGATAGGTGGGTTGTATGGTTACTCCTTTAACAGAAAATTAAAAATTACTGAAACTTGAAAGAAATTGTAACTAGCTAAAGCAATGCCGAACCGCACAACAATCTCTGTGACAGAGATGGTGGTCTGTCACAGAGATAGTGGGTAAACTGAAAATAAAACCAGTTATCCTAACCTCACAACAATCTCTGTTACAGAGATGGTGGTCTGTAACAGAGACAGGTGGGTAAACAAAAGTAACAAAAAGATTAAACTAACCTCACTTCAATCTCTGTGACAGAGATGGTGGTCTGTCACAAAGATAGGTGGGTAAACAGAAAAACGTGCATAAACAGAAATTTAAGCAACTAGTATTCTACTTCCTACTCTACTTCCTAATCTATTTACATATAGATTACAGGTGCTTTATAAATTTTGCAGAATACCCCAAGAGAAATTCTCGTTGTGGTTTACAAATATTAGAAAAGAAGAGAGAGAGGTGAGGGTTTGAACCCCTTTTGGAACCGGTAGAAGGTCGAGGTATTTTTGGGCCAATTTGGGCAGCACCTCCCCTTCACCTGTGTAAAACCTGTCACAAACCAGCAAGCTTTGTCCGCTGGAAATCACAGAAAAACTCAAAGAAATTGTCAGAAAAAATTAGTACCCAAAAATCACTAATTTACAGCAAAAATCTGAGTGAAAAGATAACAGAAATATGATGTTTAGAGGGCTGAAAACTGAGTTTCCAGCCACCTAAATGATGTTAAAACAGTAAATCTGAAGCATTTAACTAATATACTAAGGGTTAGGACCTTAAAACCAAGGTTTTTGTCACTATACAATGATAAAAACTGAGTTTTAAAACCCTTGTAAACAAATGTGCGAAAATGGAAAACTAAAATATAACCAATGGAGAAAATGCTCCTTTGTTCTAGATCCCTGCAAATAAACTTATGAGAGCTGCAAAATGTAAGAAAAGAGGTGAGCACAAAAATAAATCCTACAAAATACTTTGTAGAATCTTACTAATCTACTTACAAATGCAGATAGAAATACTTCTACCTACAAGTCTCTCCACAAAATACTTTGTGGAGAGCTATCTAAGCTAATACAAATGCAAATCAAATAAATATAAAGCAAGTTACCTCACAAAGAAGCATGAAATGTAGAAGAGAGACACCAAGAATTCCTCCAAAGATTTGTTGTATTAAGCCCAACTAGGGCAAGAACATTACAATAGCAAAAGAAGCTTGAGAGAATATGAGAGGAGAATGGGGAAATATTCCGGCAGCATAACAATAGCATGAGAGATCATCAAATGAGGGAGTGAGACCCTCATTATATAGTTGAGGAGCAACCCCAACCCCTTGAAGATCAATGGCCAAGATTAGATCTAGATCTAGATTAGATCTCCATCACTAGATCTAGGTTTGTTGACTTTGCAAGCCATCCACCAATCATAAGCAAGGGTGCCTTTTCAAATCAATGGTAAAAAAGATAGATCCATGTCACAATAAAGCTTAACCCTTAGATCTAGGGTTTCCATGACTCAAGTGGGGCCCCCTTTTGACTCAAATTTTAATTTTATTATTTTAATTTTTTATTGTTTTTATTTTTTATCTTTTATTTTTTATATTTTATCTTTTACTTTTTATATTTTATTTAATCTTTTATTTTTAAAATTGCTATCTTTTTATTTTTTTATTTTTTATCTTTTACTTTTTATCTTTTACTTTTTATATTTTATCTTTAAGTCTTTTTTTTTATCTTTTTATTTTTTAATCTTTTAATCTTTTTTTATATTTTATTTTTTATTTTTATCTTTTTTATTTTTTAATCTTTTAATTTTATTTTCAAGTTTTAATCTTATATTTTTTATTCTTATCTTTTTATTTTTTATTTAATATTTTAATTTTTAATTTTTTTTAATTTTTGATCTTTAATTTTTTATTTTATCTTTTATTTTTATTTTTTATTTTTTTATTAAGACAAGAGGGACGCCCCACTTAAGAGATCTTCAGACATTTATTTTGACCATAAAAATTGACTATGCTTGGCCACCCCCAAACTTAATTACCATGGCCTTATTTGATTTTTTCCTTCAAAATCAAATAATTTAATTTTTCACCCTTGGAAATTAAATTAATTTCTTAGGAAAAAATACCTTGTCTTAACTAAAATTGCTCTAACTTCTTAACCCCTTGTCAGAATGACATGAGACTTGAACTAATGGCTTAGGGGGTGTCATAGCATTTTCATTTGCATTCATAGCCCCTATTACAAAATGCCAAGGTTCAAGAGATTACATTATTACATCAAAACTTAATTAATTAACCACCATATAGTAAAGTTAATTAATTAAGAAAAAATCAAAATAAAAATTAAAATCCTAACGAAATTTCGCAAGACTACAAGATATGGCTAGCATGGTCATGGACAACAACTTGAAACCTTAGCCACCTCATGGGCTTGATTATCAGAACGCCAATTCACCACTTTGGAGGATTGGTGAGTGAAAAATCCAACCAATTAAAATTGTTAATTAACAAAATTAACTGGAAGGGGAAAAAAACACTCGGTGAAGAGGAATTCCCTGATAATAAAGTCCATGGTGACATCCTTAGAGGAATGACCCATGATGACATATAAAGTTACATTAATTATCCCACGCAGGGGAGCGGACATTTCGTGTACAAAAGGGGCATAATTGCCCTGCTGAATGAAAAATCCCCAGAATTTTTCCATGGTACAAACTGCACATAATGTACATCTTCAATGTACATGAGGTTGCCACCTAGTCGAAATAGGTGGGCAACACGACTGTCAGATAAATTTTCAGGATGAGAAAGATACTACTGATGTCAAAGAAGAAGATCAACCTATGAACCGCATCCCAACGGATGTTGTTGAATGGGAAAGTACTTTTGATAGGAAAGACAGATATAAGAAAAAGGAAACGGTAAAACCTGGGAATTTCATAGAAATAAACATTGGTACTGATAAGGAACCAGGAAACATAAAAATTGGAAAGAGGTACTTCTTAAAAAGATAAAAAGGACCTGATTGATCTTGTAAAAGAATACAGAGATGTATTTGCTTTTACTTATGACGAGCTAAAAGCTTATCGGGATGATGTATTCCAACATACAATCCCATTAAGGCCTGAAGCTAAACCCTTTCGACAAAACAATAGAAGGATAAATCCTAAGTTAGCACCCATGGTCCAAAAGGAGTTACAAAAGATGTTGGCTGCGGGAATTATTGCCCCAATAAGGCATTCATCGTGGTGTTCAAACTTGGTCGTAGTCAGAAGAAAGAATGGACAACTGAGATTATGCATAGATTTCCGAAACTTAAACATCTCGTGCATGAAAGACAATTACCCCTTACCGGATATGGAAACCTTGCTTCAAAGAGTAACAGGGTCAGGGATAATGTCTATGCTGGATGGTTTCTCAGGTTACAATCAAGTGCTTGTTAAGAAGGAAGACCAACACAAGACTACGTTTACTTCACCTTGGGGAACATTTGAGTACTTAAGAATGCCCTTTGGTTTTTTGAATGCGGGTGCTACTTTCCAAAGAGCCATGGATTATGCCTTCAATGAGCTAATTGGAAAAATTATAGAAATCTATCAAGATGACCTTATTGTTTTTTCAAATTAAGGATCAGATCACATAACCCATCTCAGAATTTTTTTTGAAAGATGTAGAATGTATGGCATATCTCTAAATCCCACCAAGTTAGTACCAGGGGTTGATGAGGGTAAATTATTGGGACACATCATTTCCAAAGATGGGGTAAAAATTGACCCGGAAAGGGTTGAGGCCATAAAAAGAGTCCTTTTGCTTACCAGCAAGAAATCCCTACAATCTTTTAATGGAGAAATAAACTTCATAAGAAGATTTATACCAAAATTAGCCGAGCTGATGAAACCTGTGCAGAAATTGCTTAAAAAAGATGCCAAGTTTGAGTGGGACCAGGAAGGAAAAGAAGCCTTTGCATCCATAAAGGATTGTATCTCTAGGTCTCCCGTTTTAATAAGTCCTGATTACTCCAAAGATTTCCAGATTTTCTCATTTGCATCAGAAGGCACAATTGCTGGAGTTTTGTTGCAGAAGAACAAAGAGGGCCAGGAACAACCTATTGCATTCATGAGTAGATCCTTACAGAATTCTGAACTCAAGTACACCACCATGGAAAAACAAGGCTATGCCCTTGTCAAATCTTTGAAACACTTCAAAACTTATATAGGTTACTCCAAAGTGGTCGGCTATGTCCCTCATTCAGCAGTGAAGGATATCTTGTCTCAACAAGATTGCCTTGACATAAGGGGAAAGTGGGTATCAAAGATCCAGGAATATGACTTGGAGATCAAACCCACTAAATTAATCAAGGGGCAAGGACTTGCCAAGATGATGACAGAGGGAAATGAACAAGCTTCAGGTATGATTTGTCAGAATAGTTCACCAGCATCATCCATTTGAACAGGAATTCAACATCTTCAACAACAACAGTGGTATTCAGACATTATATTCTACCTCCTCAACCTAACATGTTGAGACCATCTAGTTGGCCACAAGAGGTCACTAAGATTGCAAGCCACCAATTATTGCCTCACACAGGAGGGATTGGGTTGGAAAAACCCTAATGGTCTCATACTTAGGTGTGTGGATGAAGAGGAATCTCGGAGACTCCTGGAGGAGTTTCTTTCAGGATTTTGTGGTGGCCACTTTGCAGCCAAAACCACATCTCACAAGATCCTTAGAGTTGGATACTATTGGCCCACTTTATTTACTGATGTGCACAAGTCTATTAGGAATTGCCATAAATGTCAACTTTTCACAGGAAAACAGAAACTTGCAGCATTACTCCTAAAGCCGGTAGTAATCCAAGCCCCTTTTCAGCAATGGGGCCTTGATTTCATTGGGAAATTTAAAGACAATTCAAGTAATGGTTATACTTGGATTTTAACAGTGACATTATTTTACCAAGTGGGTAGAGTCCATACCTACTAAAGCAGCAACCAAGAAAGTGGTTATGGACTTCTTGGAAGACAAAATCATCACTAGATTTGGGGTGCTTGCTAAGATAACCACAGATAATGCCAAAGCCTTCAGTCCAGTAGCAATGTCTTCATTTTGCTTTAAATATGGCATTATCTATCCCATTCCTCAAATTACTATCCCTAGGGAAATGGTCTGGCCGAGTGAAGCAATAAAAACTTGATGACCATTGTAAAAAAGATTGTTGGTGACAACAAAAAGGCATGGGATAGTAAAATCAATTTTGCACTTTGGGCAGATAGAATTACTAAGAAAAGTGTGATGGGAAAATCTCCTTTCGAGTTGGTTTATGGCATGAATGTGACTTTGCCTATTCATCTTCAGTTACCAGTGTATCAGACTCTGCAAGATTCAGGTTCAGATCAAGATGAGTTTCAGAGTAGAATAAATGAATTGATAGAGTTGGATGAGGTCAGAAGAAGAGATGTTAATCAGAGTATTAAAAATCAGGATAAGGTTAAAAGAAATTTTGACAAATCATCCAAACCAAGGGTTTTTCAGAAAGGAGACACAGTGTTACTTTGGGACAAACAGAGAGAAAAGCCGGGCAAGCACGAAAAATTTGAGAGTTTATGGATTGGCCCTTACATCATTCCTGATGTGGTGGGTGACAACTCTTTTTATCTCAGTGACATGGATGGGGAAAAGCAGACTCTGCCTATCAATAGACATATTTTGAATTTTTTTTTTCATGGGGGCATCTTTGTATCGTCACTCTCTAAACCTCTATTTGCATTTTATTTTTTAGCTTCATTTTTTGTATATTACTTTGTACCATAGTGGAAAAAATCGGCATCGGCAAAAAATTGGCGAGGGTCCAGAAAACATCTTCTCGGCAACATCGGCGAAAAAATCGGCAAACCCCAGCAAGAATTAAAAAATGCAAATTTTGTACTTCAATAGGGTCAAAATTTGCTTACTGATTTTTCCCCTATTTGCCGATTTTTCCCGATCTTTTGCCGATTTTTCCTGATTTTTTCTCGGTTTTTGCTGATTTTTTGCAATGTCTGATTTTTTGAAAAAATTGCAATTTTTGGGGACATCACTGAAAAATCGGCGATTTTTTCCACTATGCTTTGTACATTATTTTCTGTATATTAGTTGTATAAAAAGTTTTCATTTTTGTATCATTCACTGTCGCTTATTTTGTTTCATTTGGTTATCTATATACATGTGACTAACTTATCCTAGTTTTTGTGCAGGAACCAGACATTGTAGGTTTCTTGTATGATCGATTTCCACGAGGTTTAGATCAATCACACATCCCACAATTGGATCCAAATGTTACCGACTAGGCTGCACCTAGTTGGACTTTCAGTGAGTCGCCAATGACGAACAAGATACTTGTTCGTATTCAGAGTTCAGAAGTCCTTTCAGGCCTTCATGGCTATTTTATTTTTTGTAACACATGTTCATACCCCCTTGGGGAAATTGTAAAAAGTGTCCTAGCATTTAATTTTTTATAAAAGGCTCAGCTTCCGCGACTTAAGCATCAAGCCGACTAGTCCAGAGTGTTTTTTCCCTTGGTTATTATTGGTTGTTGAACAAACGACTAATAATTTATAAGTTTTTCACTCACACCTCCAAAGTTGGGGTAGTCATCTTGGTGTTTCGGCCTTAGAAAGTTATTAGAGCCTTCGTGTCAGTGTTTTTCAACATGCTAGGCATTCGAATTGAGTCGTATGGACATGTACGAGGTCTCCCTAGAGTTTCGTCAATTTTCGAGATTTATTTTTTTATTTTTTATTTTAAGCCATTTTTTAATGGTTTAATTAAAAAAATTCAAAATGTATTAAAAGTCAGATACGGAGTCCGTTTCTGACGCGGGGACACTCATTATCACACTTAGAGTGTCCACTTTACCCTAGGGACCACTTTCCACATCAGTCGGGCAACCAGAACACCCCGTGAGGCATTATTTGGCAAAAAGTGCATCAAGATGGCATTTTAATGCTAAATTATGACATATTGGCACTTGCTCAAAATATTTAAAAAGTCAAAATTTTGATTTTTAAATGCTTAAATGGTAATGGGGCATGGTGGACCCCATGGAGGTGACCTCATCACATGAGGAAGGCGTCATTTTGTTTTAAGTTTTGAGGCTAGCGAGTCATGTTTAAATAAGTGGAGGCACCCACCATGGTATGATGTCACAATAGTGGCGGTTGGAGGATGGGGCACTCTTGAGTTATTAAACGAGATTAATGAGTGACCTCATCACTTATAACACATCATGTTATAGCATGTATCAAAATACCTTTTATCCTAAGTCTTTGCTCACGTCACACCATCCATACGATTTGTGGCTTATGGGGTGATATGGCACTCATGTTCCCCATTGGTTATGACTTCATAAATTGGCAGCTTCATACTTTGGCAAAAGCACCACTATATTAAGTTTTTATTGGATCCTAGTGAGTCAGCTTAGGTTAGAGGGTGCACCCACCTCTTTTCGTGGATGGAATTGGTTGGCGTGGGAATTAAAAACGTGGAATGGTCACAAGCTTGTCTCATGAGTGAATCATTCCATGTCCACGTTTTGATTAAGGTGGGTGAGGATTCAAGTGCGAATCAAATCAAGAGATAGGAGAAGCTAGTACTTCTCGCATTGTTGATTGGTGGAAAATCAAATTAGGAGATGGGATCGTGTCTCATGTGGAGATGTGACGCCACCTACTCAAGTGAACTCCAATGCATCCCTTGAATCACTAAATCGATCCCACAAATCAGTCTACCAACTTAACTTCTTTTGCCAGTGTTGGTGGTACCCCCCGGGCTTGTATTTGTTATAAATAAAGCTGTGTTCTTCTCTTTCAAACTAGTTCGAATGTACTGGGAAGAGCTTGCTTGTTGTAATATTTGATTATTTGAGAAATAAAAGAGACTTTGGAGGTCTAGACTGTGTTGTGCCTCGGTGGAGTGAATGCTTTTTTCTTCCAACAGTATGGAGGTAACATGTATTTGAAAGATTTGTGCATGCATTGAAATATTTGTAGTTCACTGAAATGTTTGTTTCAATTTTGGTGATATAGTTTAACTATTTTGCTTAATGGTCTAAACTTTTGAGAATATATATTGGATGATTTTTGTGAATGCTTCATTTGTTTATGAATGCTTTACTTTGATTGATTAAATGTTTGTGCTCTTACATTTGATCATGTGTGCATAAGTGTGGGATTTGCAGGTTGCCGTGACGGGATACATGAAAGATATTGCTTGATCGATCATCTTTTCCTTTTTCTAATACTTTTTGGCTGTAGATAAAGAGTTCCTTAGCATACCACATTAAAGCTTCAAGGACCCTCTTCTCTCCAAGCGTTCTCCTTCCTTTCCTTCTCCATTTTTATAAATATCATTTCGGTTTCGTGGTTTTAAAAGAAAACCATTTTTAGATCTAAGATAATTCCATCTTTACAAATCTTGAATGCTTTTGTTTTATAGATCTAATCAAGTTTTGCAAAGTTAAGATCTAGGATACTAGCTTTTTGTCTAAGTCATTTTTCTAATAGAAAAACAGAAGACTTAACCTATAAGTTAGTATTTGATTTCAATTTCATATCTAGCAATTTAGTGCTCTTATTTGTTTGCCATCCCTAGAGACAAACAAAGACCCAGAGAAAGCAGCTTTTTAGCTTACTTTCTCAGCCACTTTCTAGCTAGTTTTAACAATTTTTTACTTAGAATTTTTTTTGGGAAATTTTTTTGGAATTTTTTTTCTAAAATCTCTCAAAGTGTTTGTGGGCATTATCTATTAATATTTCTTTGCTGTTTTTTGTAGGTTTATGTTAAAAGAGGAGGAAACTCTGGTGAATTTTCGCAAAATTTAACAAAAAGAAGACAATCGAAGGTTCCCTTTACATAAAAACTGATTTTTTCACAAGTTGTAAGCCTTTGGATTAAAGTATAAGGACCAAAGTGCATTTTCATTTCATTTTTGCAAGATTGTAATAAGGCTCGAGTAGGCTCATCAGAGCCCAGTCCCCATCCCCCTTGGGGGGATTTGCGTTGGCGTCTTTTTTTTTGTGGTTTTCATGTGTTAGTGTAGTTTGCTGCTATTTTAGTGCTTCTTTAAGTGTTTTTTTTTTGGCAAAGTAATTTGAATAGTTTCCCATTGCGCTTTACCAAAGTACCATAAGGGAAAAGATTTTAGCACTCTAGTAATTAAAACCATTTTAATTTTTTATGCCTTGTTGAGTTTAAAATAAACCCCCTTGCTTTCCGGATTACAGGTTCATGGACAAGGGCTTGCCCGAGTACTGAATCTAGAAAGAGACTCTTGGGATTTACCTTTTCTAAATCATAAAACTGTGCTGAAAAAACACTTAAAACTAACAAAGGCCTTGATCCTCGTATGCTCTACTTCCACTGCAGTTTCGTCTAATCATTTGGTAGTATCAGAAAGGGATTCAAGTGATTAGCTTAATTAGTTTCCACTCCCAAAAAATTAATCTTCCCAGGCGAAAATCCAATGCCTCGAATTAAGCCGTTGCGGTGGCAAAATCCACAAAGGAAGCTGGAACAACTGGGCAGTGACTTCGAGACACTGTTAGGCTACACCCTTGTGGGTGTAGTGTTGAACAAGTCTTAGAGACTCCAACCAACCCACATATTCCTTGTGGGGAGCCGCATTGGTTAATGGTTTTGGACATACTCCTCGTACCTCTGGGTATTTTGGGAGTTCCCATCCCCTAAGTTAATCAAGATCATTACCACATAAATAAAATCAACCAACAATTGACCCACTCCTTAATCAACTCATCTAATAAATTTTAAAACTTACCAACGAGACACTGCAATACTTTCACTGAGACTACAGCAGCTGTAGAAATTCTAAAGCCTTGATGGCATAAGGAATTTCATAAAATGGCTAAGGATCTAGGCACACAATTAACCTCACAGAGAATTGTAGAGAATTAGCAT
>LPNX011199993.1:99039-109043 GCA_001517045.1 Pseudotsuga menziesii
TAAGCAAGTGGGTGAATAATTAATCAAATAATGATTAATTATTTTATCCTAAGTTATGAGTGGGTTTATTATATTCCAACACCCCCCTTTAAGCCTGACTTTATGATGATATTCCTGAACTAATCAGAAATATATATGCATATAGGGCCCAGCAATAAAGCTATGGTCACCCTTTTACAATTTTATGTTGTCCGAAGAAATGAGGAAAGAGGCAAAACCTCAAGGGGAAAATCCTCCCTCAAGAAAGGACATGAAAAGCAATACCAAAAATGTTGAACTGCTGGTGTTGCTGCTGCTCCAAACTAAATGTTGATGTCTAGAGGAATCTTCTTCTTGGGAAGAAGATAAATCTGCTCACCTGGATCAAGGACAGCTGCAGGATGGAACCTGGGACCATGTAGAACAACTGAAATCCAATGATGTGAAGGCAATACTGAAGGATCTTGAGACTTGTAATCAGCTCCAAGATGATGATATGACTTGAACTTCGAACTAGTAGAGATGAAATGAGCTCCAGATAGGTGAAATAATTGTTCAAGCGAATGTATCATGTCTCCATCTTCATTTACACAGAGAGGATGTGTGCAAGTGATCATGTAGGAACATAGAGAAGGCATGGGATCAAAGAGTGCGAATGCATGGGCTCCATGGGTTGATCTAGCTTTCAAAGAATCCAAGAGATCACAAATAAACACAACAATAGTCTCATGGGAATATACTGGTAAAGAATCCTCTATGGTAGAGGTATGAGAGGAGGAAAGATAGTGATGTTCAAAATCTTCAAGGAGGCTCTGAGAATGAGTGCCAAGAACAAAGGAGGAGCTGCAGAAGCACATGGGATCAAGTATGGTAAGTGGCAAAACACTGGAAGGACTTGATTTGGCTAAGCAAACATCCTGGATGTCACTAGGTTGCGCACCATGAAGAAGAGAGGCATGCACAAGGTGTGAGAGGTCTGGCATATGGATCTCAGAATCCATGGTAGAAGACATAGAGCACTGAATGTGTGAGTGAATCATCAATAGCAATAGCAGCTCCATTAGTCACTTCTTTTTCATCAACAGTATCATGAGAAGATGAATCAAGATCTTCTACTTCAGGAGACACAGAAAAAGATGGCTCTTCAATATTTGCTTCTTGATTGAAAGAGGAAGCATTCGAATCAAAGAGAGTAGTAGCAACAGGAACTGTATGAGAAATTTCTTCTTTATGATCAACTTCATCAGAGACTGTAGAGGTCGAGACATCTTGAGAGAGAGAAATCATTGAGGAGCTAGAGGCACTCTCCACATAGCTAGAAGGATCCTCATTGTCCTTTCCCAAAACTCTATCCGATATTGTCCAGAGATCTTTTGGGTAATCAATAGAATCAATAAGGTAGCGCATGCATGGAGAGATAGATAGACAAATAGCTCCAATTGCTCTGTCACAGACTCACAGTCATTCAACCAGTCACTTGGCTCTTCATAAGATTCTTCACCAGCTCCAATAGATATCTTATAGAGACCTTGTCTCTTTAGATATGAAATCATCTTCAGTTTCCACTCTGAATAGCTTGTGAATGGAGAAATAAGAGGAACTGATACTCTTGAATCCATTCGAAGTTGAACCTGCAAAATAAACCTGCAAATCTGAAAAAGGAGGATTAATTAATGAACTCTCAAAGATCTGATATCATGTAGAGCTTTGATATCCTCAGCTCTAATAGCATGTAGAACTTGAACTTTGAGAACCTTAGCTCTGATACCATGTAGAAATTCTAAAGCCTTGATGGCATAAGGAATTTCATAAACTGGCTAAGGATCTAGGCACACAATTAACCTCACAGAGAATTGTAGAGAATTAGCATAATGAGAGAAGAAGACGAATTAATGAACACACATTAATGAATTATCAATAAATGATAATTGATATTATTACATAGGTAATACATCCTTATAAAGGAAAAAGGAGTTGCATGAAGACAACTCAATCTAGCTCATAAAAGCAGGCTTACTAATTATGATAAACCCCATAGTTGACTAAAGCGGTTTCCCAATCTATCAAGCACCTCACGAATTAGCAATAGCATGAGTGAGTGATGATGAGTGAAGGAAAGACTTGCTAATCCTAGAATATGGAGAGAAAATAATGGAGGATGGGTTGGAAACAAAAGCTCCCAGTTTCCTAGTTGACTAGCTTTTATCTTATCCATAGAAAAGCAGGATAAAGCAGAAAAAGCGGAAAAAGTAGAAAAAGCAGAAAAAGCAGAAAATAGAATCTGCTATAAGGTCCTGTATACTAATTCTAGATGAACCTAAAATCAGAAATAAATCATTTCTAGGATATGGATGGCATGCATTGACCTTAAGGTGCAAGTGGATGCCAACTAATTAAGCTAGTGGGTGAATAATTAATCAAATAATGATTAATTGTTTTATCCTAAGTTATGAGTGGGTTTATTATATTCCAACAGCAGCAACACTTTTACACAAGCACTCTATATTTAATTGGCATTGGTCTTTCGCAATTTTATGGTTAAATCAATTTTCTCATATTGTCATGAATGGTGTTTTAATTATCAATGCTGCTGTTATTATAATTCATTTTGCAGTAACTCATTGCTAAGATTTTAATTCATTACATTAACTCCTAGAATCAATTATTTCTTTCGTAGAGTAAAAACCTTAGATTTTACTTATCATAGGGACCACCCGCCTTGGCTTCGCTAGGAGTTGGCCTAGACGGAGGAATTGAGTATCAAGTGACAGCACTTGGCTTGAGCTTGCCCCCGAGGTCGCACCCAGTGGCTTGAAGATTTCTGCCACGTTACCTGAGGTGCAAATTAGGCGGCAACACCCCCCAGGTGTGTGAAAGGCGACAACAGGACTTACACACATGAGCCACATCATCCATCCAACAACCAATCAAGAGAGAAAAACAAGTACAAGCATAACAAGCAGCACAAAGACCAATAACCAAAGATCAACCAGGAGCAAGGAACTCAACAATAGACTCAAATGGGACCATGATACAACTTAGGGGTACTTGACCAAGTCACTGGGTAACCGGGGATTTTGCCATTGTTCCAAGTCCTCCAAGGGCTTCAAGCTTGAGCTTAGACAAGGTCAAAAGGGCTCCTTTGACACAAACAACCACAAACTAAACACTAACCCTCAGGGGCTCCACAAGAGGCACCAAGGACTCAACAGTTGGCATCAATGACCAGACATCGTTGGCATCAATGACCATGCGTTGTTGGCATCAATGAAAACTTAATCAACACTAGGTCCTCCTAGAGTTTCATCCGATTTTGAGAAAAATAATTCCCTTTTTTAAGCCATTTTTTAATGGTTTAATTAAAAAACTTGTAAATGGCATAAAAACTTAATCTGGAGGCAGAATTTGGTGTGGGGATGCTCGTTTTAATGCTCAGAGCATAATCTTTATTTCGGGACCCACTTTTCATACACTCCAGGTGATCAGAAGGTCATTCATGGTCTCTTTTTGCTATCAGAGCATCAAAGTGGCACTTAAATGCTAAAAGTACGACAAATGGGCAAAAGTCAAAATATTAAAAAAGGGCAAAAAGTGATTTTTTAAAAGTTAATGGGGTGACTTGGCATAGTGGTCCCCATGAATGTGACTCCTTCCCAAGAGAAAAATGCCACATTAAGTCATGTTTTCATATCGTACAATTTATCCTAAGTCCCTTGCTCACGTCATTGAATCCGTACGACTTGTGTTAGCGTGAAGGAGTTTTGCACACACGAATTGAGGGAGATGATGGGGCTTGGTAGGTGGAGTGAGGTCGCCTACCACATTTGAGGTGGCGCTTCCTCCATGTTAGCACTCCACTTAAACTAACAATCATCCCACCAATTTCTCATCTCACTTTAAGGATTTGGAGGTAATTTATGTGTGGAATCTATGGATGTTTGGATGGAGTTTGCTCTTAACTAATGAGGTAATCCGCATTGTTTTTCTTTTATACTTGCACGTGTTTGGGATCACCTTGTCTTTGAAGGAATTTATATTTCGGTAAGAATAAGAAGTAATTCTTGATAGGTTGCTTGCTTATTGTAGGTTGTAAGAGACTACTTGATAAAATATGAAATCTAGTTTGAATCTGTTGTCCGCCAAAAGCAACTTATTCAATAATATGCATTATCCACATTAGCATTATATCATCATCAACATTATTATCATCATTATATCATCATCACATAAGAAGCATAGCATGAAACACAAAACACTAGATTTTACGTGGAAACCCAAGTCCTTGGGGAAAAACCACGAAAGCTTTTCTAAAATAGTTTTCCATAAATAACTGGAAGGAGGAAACAACCCCCTTATTACAAAGACTTCAATTTTCCAGCTGTAACTGGAAGGAGGCTACAACCCCATGATTTACTTGCTACATTTTGAAGGAAGCTACAACTCCCTAGTTCTTCGGCTACAACGGGAAGGAGGCTACAACCTCCTTTCCTTGCCCCGTCTTGCCACCCTGATATGAAGATAGAAACTGCTGAACCGCAACCGCACTGTTCCTGTGGACTTGCTAATCAACACCTGTACTACATTGGACAATCTGTACCACACTGCACAACCACTGCCACTACTAACCACTACTTATCATCTGATCTCTACTCATCAACTGATCATTGTCCACGGTATCCCACTACTCATCAACCTACACAATCAACCTGTCCGATCAAGCTGTACCAATCAATCTGTTGCTCACATCAACTGACTCAGTCAATATGAGTCTGCACACTAAACTTAGACCACCTGGGTCAAACCAACTGCTCATACAACTCGGTCAATCTGAGTCAAACCAATTGCACATAAGGCAACTTGTGCCAATCTTGCTCAACTGAACCAACCTGTACCAAGATGCTTGTGTACCTGTGCCAAATCAATCATATACTTATGTTAATCTAATCAAGTGCTCTGATAGTCAACCAACCCTTCTTTCTTGGCCTAGTTCATCAAGTAAGAGACACATTTGAGCAACCAAGAGACTTCACATACGGTCAACCAAACGTTGTCCAATCACACTCAACTCAATGACACCACAACCTACCTCAATCACATTCAAGGCATACTTGACAGTTAAACATGATATATCTCAACCAACTAACCTCAGCCAAGAAGATAAGACTTCACCAACTATGTCAAACTCATTCAGTCTCATAAACTCTTAGACACAAAATGATTTTTCACTCCACTAAAATCAAGTCAACAAATCAATCAAATATTAAACAAATAGTCAATTACAATACTGTTAGAGGTTGTCATTAACAGTCAATAACAGTCCAGCTCCACTTAGGTCAAAGACACATGATCAACATTTGTCAAAATAGTTTTCAAAGAAAACACTTAGTTGATCAAACAAATCACTCACACGATCTATTACTTGCATGTCAACTTCTCATTCAATACTACACAATACAACAGTCAAGATAAGCACCAAGATCTATGCCAACAATATCCAAGATAATCATCAAGATCCATATCAAGATCATATCAAGATATATTCCAAGATAACCATCACCATAGCCTCCATAACATATTCAATGACTTCAAAGATATATACCAATATATAGGCTCACATACTAATCTCAAAGATGAACTCTATCCATGGGAGACATGTGCCATCACAAGAGAAACCCAAAAGCATGAGCCATACCTTTTTGAAGATCATAAGATGAAGAAACAATAGTCAAACCAACATAAACTCTAGATCATTTCATCACATAGCCCTCGTAACAAGCTTTCCAACGATCCAAGAATTTTGTAATTCCGACTCCGTATGAGAAAGTTATGCCAATTTTAGTGAAGATGCCCAGAAATTTATCTGTCACAGAATTTCGCACTTTTCTCCAAGAGTTGCGAAATTCCTGAGAGAATTGATGATGAACAAATGAAATGTTTGATATTCTATTTATATAGGTTGTGAAGAAAATTTATTACCTTGGGCCGACATGCAATTCAAAATTACAAATAATTTAATTCTCTTTTGTTTGGTCAGCTCACCCAAAAAGGTGGGGTACACCAACTTCAAAAATACATATCTCTTCAATCGTCAGGAGTTAGAAGATGCTCCACATATCAACGGAAATGGCTTGACAAGGACTATCTTCCTATGATGGGTTTATTTGAAAATTCTTGGTCTAATACTCTTAAATTCTTCAATTTGTACAAGACATCAAGACTCCACTCATATAGGTGTTAAAGACCATGTTACCTTATGCATAAGTTCCAAGGTCAAAGGCTTCAATGGACATCATCAAGGGCATGCAGGATTCTATAATATTCACATCCATGGACTTCACATTAACAAGTAGGAGGGCTCCACCATATACTCATCATATCAAGGGTATCAAGGACTCCAACACCACCAATCAAGTGGGAACAAAGACTTTTTCAAGAATATCATCATTATTATACAAGATGGATTCAAGGACTTCAAGGGCTTCAACATCATCATGTTCAAGGTCTCCATATCATTAAAAACATATCAAATGGTTCCACTGTATATCTTCATCACCATAAGAGTACCGACACCCCAAAATAGGGGTACAAAGACCTCACCACAAGTTTGCAACACCTTATGGGATTCATATGCATGATCACAAGGCTACTACATGTCAATGACCATATAGCATCCAAAGGACATCAAACCACCATATATGTGGGTTAAGGACCTAAACTTTCAAGGACACCAAGCACCCCATAATAATGGGTTCCAACATACCGCCATAAGTGTGGGTTCCAAGACCTAAGTCTCCACATGCAAGAGGATCAAGATCTAAGCTTATGGGCTCAAGGACCCCACAAGAACTTAGAAACCTCAAGACCATACAATGCAAACAATGGGCTTCACCATCAACACATCAAGGACTTTACACATGAGCCACATCATCCATCCAACAACCAATCAAGAGATCAAAGCAAGTACAAGCATAACAAGCAACACAAAGATCAGTAACCAAAGATCAACCAGGAGTAAGGAACTCGACAATGGACTCAAATGGGACCAAGATACAACTTAGGGGCACTTGACCAATTCAATGGGTAACCAAGGCTTTTGTCATTGTTCCAAGGCCTCCAAGGGCTTCAAGCTTGGGCTTGGACAAGGTCAAAAGGGCTCCTCTGACACAAACGACCACAAACTAAACACTAACCATCAGGGGCTCCACAAGGGGCACCAAGGACTCAACAGTTGGCATTAATGACCAGACACTGTTGGCATCAATGCCAACTTAATCAAGAGTGCGACAGATCCACCCTAGCTGGACAAGGGGGAGGATCCATTCAAAGTCTTTATTAGAGCTTCATAATTTGATTTGGTATCACATTTCGAGTTGGCATCACTTCCAGGTTTTGTTGAGTGTATCTTGGTAGCTGCTATAGAAGCCATAGTTATTGTACTGTTTACTCCTTGTTATTCATAATAAAGGTGCCAACATTATTTCTCCATTGTGATTTGTTTTGGAATGTTTCTAATGTGTTTAATGGAATGTTGATGAGAATACAAACTACTTGTGATTATAAATCAAAGTAAAAATTGTTATCTGTTTGTCAAATTCATTTAATTGTGGCCATCCTGGATTGGGGACATCTCACGATTACAATAGCAAGCCTCTACTCGAAAATTCCCAATAGAGAAAAATGGGAGTGAGTGCATTACTTTATAGCAAGAGGGGGCGCTATGCCTCATGGGAGGAAGGTGAGTGAGTTGAGGAGCAACAATGGGTATAATTGGGGGGAGTGGAAAAGGAAGGTGCCCGCACTAACTTAGGAAAATTGCCAACTTCCAAAATCAGCAAGCTAAATAAGAGGAATGCACCTCCTTCATGGAGGAGTGTGCCCTCCTTTGTTGGGATTCCCAAATGCATCATGCCTCAAATATTGGGATTTGACTCCCCTTTGACGTGCAAAACTTTAGCTAACAAAGTGCCAACACCTCCTTTTGTTTAGGATATGATGTGGACACTTCACATAAATCATGGGAGGCTGATTTTTTTAATTTTTTGTCTTTTTGTCTTTTTTGAGAGAAAGTCACTTTAGGTTATGAATAATCATGAGTTTTTCCATCTAAAGTGGGTTTGGGGGTAAAGTGGGTTCTTTGAGTTTGAAAACGAGCACCCACATGGCAAAATCCCCTTCCTAATACCACTTTTGTGACTTTTACATTAAAAACATTAAAAATTTGCCTGTTTTACGGGAAAAAAAATTATTTGCAAAAAATAAAAATAAACCTAGGGGGACCTAGCACATGTTCATATGACTCAAAAACAATGCTTGACACATGAACTTTAATAACCTCCTAATGCCTAACAACCAAGTCGAGCATTCTAGCTTTGAAGGAGCAGGTGAAAAACTTGAAAATTATAATTTATTTGTTCAACAATATATAATCAATAACAAAAAAATGCCTTGGAATACCTAGATTGATGCTTAAGTCCTGGGAAAGCCAAGTTCTTTACAAAAATTCGTCACGCTAGTACATTTTATTACAAAGACCCCATAGGGTATGAACATGTGAAAAGAAAAAGAAGGGCCACTAAAGGCCTGATGGACTTCTGAGTCATGGTGATGAACATATAATATGTTTAAACTTTGCCCACTCGCTTGAAAGTCCAACTAAGTGCAACATAGTTGGCAACAATGCCTCAAATGGTACTTGGAGGGGTCCAATTGGTCTCCAATGGCTACTATATGATCAATGATAACAAGTTGTGAAGTCTCTGTTGCTGACTTGCCCCTTTGACCAAGTCAAAAAGTAAAAAATTTGATCAAAGTTTGACCAAAGCTCAAGATGATGGAATAATCATATTTATGCTTATAAGAGGTGTTAGTGCCTTAATCATGAGTAAAATTAATGAACAACTACATCCTAAGTCATGACATACACCGGTGATGATTTCAAGTACAACAAGTGCAAGACAAGTATTAGTAAAGGACACAAGTAACTAGCTTCATATACATATTCCTACCCAAACTAATCACACAATGTAATGCATAGATCAACCTCTTCCTTGGTGAAGTGGAATGAGGGGCAACCATGTGGTTAGTCAAAATGTGAAATTGACCATAGGATAGACTTAAGTCACTTTTGAAAAGAGGGGATAAGGGATACTCTGTGAAATTTGTTGGAGTGGCTAACAATAGGGAAGCAGGGTGTCTCACAAATGGATGAAGTGCTTAGAAGGTACCCTTTTGACTCTAGCAAGACTCCCCTTTCTTCATTTCATAACCTTTTCTTTTCATTGATTTTTCTTTTGATGCTTTTGCTTTCTTTCTTTTGATCTTTCTTTGGAGCACTTTTCATTTTGCAATCCTTTAGTTGGCTAATTGCTGAGAGGTACCGTGTAATGTCCTCTTCCTTTAAGGCCTTGAGGCCCATACCGCTAACCTATGTGATTCCTGTGGGTTCGAGCGGTTACTGATAGCTAGGGAATCAGATCAGGACTGATGCCATCCATAGAAGATCTAGGGCATCCTCACTGGGTCAAGAAGGACCACCTGTGCCAAAGGCCACCTTCATGCATGACCATGCTCTTTTAGGTCTCCATCCGCATGCATGCAAGTCAACGGCAAATTAGAAGATAAAGTGACCTAATTAGGTCAAAGATTAGGTTTTGCGCAGTTGAACTTTATAAATAGATGGTAAAGCAAGAGGAGACCTCACTTATGATTATTATTATTTTGGGAGCACTTGGATAGCAGCACAGCAGTTGGGGTTGGAGACGGAGTCTTCAGCTAACAGGATTTCGGCAGTGAAACATCTGTCCTAGTCTTATTACGGGTAAGCCATACTGGTTCACCACTTGTTCTTCAATTCATTCATCAGTTATATAGCACAGGGTATAGATTGCTGCAGTGGCACGGTGCTGCCGTAAGAGGGGGTTTTCAACCAGAAAGCCCTAATCAGCTGTAGGGCCTCCAGCTCTCAGTTTCCTTCAGAAACTCAAGCACCAGTCTTATCACCAGCTACATACTCCGGCACTCCGCGA
>LPNX011199993.1:114092-161789 GCA_001517045.1 Pseudotsuga menziesii
AATGGCACGGTGCTGCCGTAAGAGGGGGTTTTCAGCCAGAAAGGCCTAATCAGCTGTAGGGCCTCCAGCTCTCAGTTTCCTTCAGAAACTCAAGCACCAGTCTTATCACCAGCTACATACTCCGGCACTCCGTGATTATCAGCTCCATCTGAGCTCATCCGAAGGAGTTATCAGCATTTCCGGACCACCAGGGGCGTGAGCAGCTGCCTCATAGAACCAAGACGCTATCCTACTTAGAGGGTTCAGAACTACAGTATATTCCAGCCAATCTCTCCGGCACAGCAAGGCTATCAGCCCTGCAAATCGGCGGATCCATCAGACACCTCCTTCCTTGAGGGCGTCACCTTTTTCTCTGGTTGGGCGTATTGCTTCTGGGGCATTCACTGGAGGCAGGAGAGATCAGTTCCTCTCCGATCCAGTTCTCAGTGCTTGCAGACTTTATCTGAAGCAATCCAGCTCGTTATCAGTGGTAAGTGTGCATTCTATCTCACAAACTCTAACCCTAATTTTTCCTATAAAATAGGGATTTTTGCCTGGCAGTTTGTAAGCCCAGTTGTATCCGCATAATTGTTTAGAAATAGAAAATATCGAGATTTGGGATATTACATACCGGCCTTGGATAGCCTTTTGGGCCATAGTTATGACGCGGCCTTAGCTCCTTTGCCAGCCACTGTTCATAGGTGCGACCAAGTTGCCACAACAATGCTTTGTTAAAGCAAGTAGGCTCACCTCTTAATTGAAGGATTATCTACCCTCCCAGTCACTAACCAATTTCAAGGATGGGGACCACTTGTTTCAAGTCTGGGGGGTACTCTTTTGGTGACTAGGCCTACCTTGCCTGCACTCAATCTACCTGGATCTACAAGTAGAAAGGGATCAACAGGGTGAGCAAGCTTTTGCGACACACATCAGAGCTGAGACACCAGGGAATACATGGAGGCCATCCTAACAAAGGGGTCACAGACGGAGAGGTTCTCAAGTTTATCAGCCATTTCCACGTCAATGGAGTTTGCAACAAATGGATGAGATAGATAAGTGGAAAAAGGGATATATATGGAACCAAGAGAGGGGTGGTGATCTATACATTACACAAGCAATCAGCCCAAACAAAGACATGTTCATGAAACTACCACTAATGCACCAAGCACAAGTCCTACTAATAGCAACTAGAGAAAAACCATGTGAACACCTATGCATAACAAAGTCTAACATAAGTCAGTCCATCAATGAAACTAAAACATCCATAGATATACCTGATCAGAGCTACAGCTGCAAAGTATCCACCTGGCTGACTTTAGAGGGAAAAGGAAGATGAGATCCAAAATGCATAAGAATAGGCATGGAGGTCCACTATACCAAGGTCTGGGATGTATGGTAGGGGATAGCATGAAGAGGACTCAAAAATGACAAAGGTAGCTCTGGTGCTCTTACATTGTGTTTGATCCAGCTGCTAGATGATGGGATAATCTCAAATCCATTGATAATATATGATGGGACTCTGCATCCACTGTAAGAACTAGCTCAAAACTATGTTCTGCTCTTTCAAAATGAGAGTTAGTCCTCTCTACAAAAATGTGTGGTAACAGCCATTTTTTCTCCAATAAGAGAAAACCCTTCCTTTGTCTTGTTGTAATCATTAGGTTTATTTGAAGGACATTCGCTACTATAATGCCTCTTTTAGGGTTGTTCAGTCTATTTTGAAGGCTTTCCTAATTAGGGTTTGAAGGTCAGCATGTTTAATCTGTCTTGATTCTTGGGTGAAATCACACTTGAAGGATGATGTATTGTTGGTTGTTAATTCTAAATTCTCTAAAGAAGGCTCCTATTCTTGTCTACTTCTTTTATGGTTTCATATTTATCAGGGTTTCATATTCTTGTCTACATCTTTTTCCTTTGCACACTATTACTTGGCTGATTTTATACTTGCTATGGGGAGCATTTTTGGAAATTCCTCCTTTAAGTTTTTGCATATTGAAGTGAGTCCATGTGGTTGGTTAGAGTATGTTTATAATAGCCTAGCTCTTTCCTTCATACAATTTTAAATCCTCTTAAACCTTGACTCCATCACCCATTGGATAAGAACTGGTCCTGGCTATCCAACACCTATTATTTTAAGAATATCATAAACATGTTTTCTGGGGTTTCCCTCTTTGTGATGGAGGAGAACTGGCCTAAAATGAGAGGAAGAGTTGTTGTGGTGACAATAGACAACCTTCCTAGGTTCCTCTAGAGTTGCACTTGGTTTCGAGAATTTCAATATGTTTCAGTGCATGTCGAGGAGGTAACACTCTTCATATGCAATATTGTATTACTTTCAACAATATTCTTGCACAATCTTTACTGAAAATGATTTCAATGCTTATGGAAAGGGAAAAATGTGAGTTAGATGATGAAAAAGATGAAGAACGAGTCTTCTTTGGCAAAGGAAAAATAAATTATGCAAACAAAGGAGATAGTAGTTGTGTAAAAAATGGGAAGAAATTGGTATTGTAGTGGAAAACTAGGTCATAGTGGAAGGGATTGGAAAACTTGGGCAAATGAAGTATTCGAAGGCAAAGTAAGGAAGACTGATAGAAGTTAAATGGCTTGGAATTCAGAAGAAGAAAAAAAAAACGATCGAGGAAGTTGAGTTCTTCCAACCAACATTTATAAAAGTCTTTAAATCATTAACTTAAATTTACAGTTTGGCAAATTAATTGAGTAATCCACCTGTCAAGGTGATTTCCTATCTTGCTTCATTAAGAAAAGATGACAATATATTTTTCTTCGGTGGATTCTTTCTTCACTGGGAAGAGATGGGAACAAGGTTGCCTAGGTGGATTCCTTCTTCAAAACAGAAGAGATGGCCGGATGATGGCTTAGGTGGATATCTGTATCATCTGTGTTCAAGTTGAAGGAGACAACAGTTCAATGGAGCACCAGCATAGGTCCTAGGGTATGGAAACACGAGAAGCTGAAAATAAAATAGTTTTATTTTATCATTGTAATCATCTTTTTAATTTTTTTAACCTTTGGTATGGGGGTGATAAATAAAAATAGTATTGTTGTGTAAGAGGGTGTTGGAGTATCAAAATTCCAATACTATAGTTTAATCTAATAAAGTCAACATGTGAGTGTGATTGCAATAAACAGTTATTAATCATACAGTATCATTGGTTAAGAATAGTTAGGTGAGATAGGTATTATAAGCCACCACATGAATATGTTGGAGTATATAACTCATACTTGTTGTAATGTGAACACATGTATGTTCTGTTGTAGAGGCTAGTTTGACTTTGGAGGATGACTCTAGACAATAGGTAAAGGGGACATGCCATATTGAGTAGTTGAAGATGATAAGGTTGAGATGTCTTGAGCCCCATTGAGACGGCTAGTTATTGTAGAACATAAGGTCATCATCAATGTTGCTAGAGACATTGAGGTCCTATGAATATATATTGAGTGTGAGCAATTGAATATAATAAAATTGCAATCTTACTGTGTGCAAACAACTTGTGTCTCTGTATCTCTATTTCTCGGTTGCCCCATAAAACTGTTTTCGTCCATACATGTCAAGCTTATCATGTCTATCATTTTTGTTGCACCATCATTTGTAAATGAACTAATGGCACTCTTATGTTACCTTTGCTTCTTTGCAGAGACATCACTACTGCTTTTCCAAGCTTTGTCTTCAAGTCCGAAGTGGATGATGCAGCAAGTTGATTGTCAATGTTGCACGCATCACCTCTAAGTCTTTTAATATGTTTGAATTCTATGCCTTAAAAGGAGGTCAGAAATTAATTAGCCATGTTTTAAGGTTTGCCCCTTTTCTGTTCCTTAGGTTTTACAATGCTTTTCCAAGATTTTCTTTTTCATTTTAAGGTGACCCAGAAAGCAACCTGATTGTTGGCATGCTTTGGAGAAGATTGTGGAATATCAAGCCTTAATTAGATTTGAAAACTCTTCAAACTGCTTGAAGAGGTCTACTTTGCTTATTTCGAATTATACATACCTTGATTTTTAAAATTCAACTCTGGTACCGGACATGACTTGTCATATATTGAGGAGATGTTCTCAATCATTTTTTACTGAAATCAGCATCATCCTTCAGAGTATATTCTTATAGTTTATACACAAAAAAATACCTTTTCCATGTAGTACATCCCTCTGTCTCTTGAGGAAAAGCAATTCCCAGCTGTATGATTATTTCCTTGATAAATGGTTGGTAACTTAAATTCTATGTTTTTTTATCTAGAAACATTTTGGGAATGACCTTCCTGCTTGCTAGTCAGCTTAAACAAATCTTTGAAGTGTAAAATTCAGTATAGTTATATAAGTATTTTCTAGCGGAAACCGCTGTACCCATCGTTACTAATGTATGTGTTTATTGCATAAACAATCTTAGTGGTGATATTTATTACGCAAAATGACCAAAGCTTTCTAATTTGGCTGAAGTGATTTAAGAAATAACCCAATAAATAATGAGGATTTTGTTAAGTGCTTGGTTTTGGAGCTCGTGAGATAAGCTGTTGAATAACATCATGCCCCAAAACTGATGTTCTGCAAGGGAAAATGACGTAGTCTGAAGGGAAAGGTCAGTTTCACATATGCAAAACACCAATGTACGAAAAAAAATCCTATCTGGTTTTTGAGGGAACTCTTTTAACATTAATCAGAGTCAGTTTATTGAGGGAGTACGTGAGAGAACTCCAGCCATGAATTACTGAATAGAAAATGCGCAAACCAATATGAGGAGAGATTCATTTCCTATGGACAGATGCTCACGATTCCTTAGAAATTGATTTTTTGCATATAAATAAAGCTGAAGTTATTTAGCAAATCAATTTTCTCATTAGGTTATTAGGAAATTCCTTTGATAGGTTCAGGATACTAGGATGTAGTTATCTTTTTCTTTTCCTGAAAAACATTAGTATTATTATAGTTTTCACTTGTGTGGATTTTACTTACAGAGTCAAGTTTTGAGAGATTCAACATCTTTTAATTAAAGATACAAGTCCTGAGAATTCAATATCCTTCAATTGCATACATCCTGAAAATCCTTGGAGAGCTGGAGGCCACTTTCATACCGTCTTAAAAACATATTTCCTTTGTTAAAGTTCCAAAAGCACAGACATTAACTCCTGATTTTTATCAGCCTGCTGGATAAATTACGGCCAAGACAAACGGAAACCCAGAAAATTCAGAGATGATTCGAGAATGACTGCTATCCATGCTATCTGGAACTATATGGGTCATTGAGGTTCCAAAGAGTGTCTTCCAAGTTCTTTTTATGTGCAGACATTGACGAGAGGTGCCAAAGATGCCTTCACCATTGTTGAAGAGGAGAGCTTTCAGGCTTCCCAAGTATTTGTGAATCTTTGTAATGCAAGATCATTCTAGCCCTTTGTCTGCAGAGATCTGTTGCAATCTGTTGCTGAGAAGCAAGGTTTCAATTTTAACATTAGAATTCAATTCAGAGATCAGAGATCTGTCTAGAGGCTGTTTCACCATTTTTTCTTTATAGTTCCCTAAGAGTTCAATTTCTAGAGAGCCAACATGACCTAGTGCAGTTTCTCCCTTATGACTTGCACAACAATAAAAGATAAAAATTTCAAAGGTTTTCTACTGACAATAAAAATAAGCATACGTTTCTACGTACAAGACTTTTACAGATTCTTTTTACAAGTTGCTTCTTCCTATTGTTTTAATTATAGGAAGAAGGCAAGCTAAAAGGGTGTTTGAATTATCGAACCATTGATCTACAGGAAATGAGTGTAATTGAAAGGTATAATTGTGCAGTTGGATGGAATGAAAATTGTACACTGAACAAGACAAATTTCACAGAAAACAGATAAGAAATGCTCAGTAAATTACAACAATAATCTTCATTAATTCCAGCAGTATACAGTAGTATTACATAATGGAGAGTTCGAATCATGTGGATAAGATTCGAATCTACCAACTCAATCCTGACTAACTGGCTAACTAGAAGTGTCTAGATCACTATCGGAGACCACTAGTATAACTCAACATATCTAATTCAGTCGGCAATCAGTTGAACTGGTTAAACTAGTAAAACTGACAAGGTAGGTGAACAAAGGCGCCACTTCCCCATGCAGCCATGCATAACTGGTGCTACACTAACTGGATGTGATCTAACTGAATGTAACTGAAGATAAACTTAGCATAACTACCTACCAACTACAACCAATTGATGGAAGCTGACAATGGCACTTGGAGTGGCTCCTAAAATGTAGGGATTGGCACCCAAATGGCACACTGATGGCACCAATGGGGCACCGGTGGCACCAGTGGCAGCAAAATCATGGTGGCACCAAACTCTAGCAAATGACTCCTAAGTTAGGAAAATGATCTATTAGACTATATCTGGAAAAGGGAGGATTATAAATCCTAACACCCCCCTTAATCCTAACTTGGACAACTGTGGGCCCTGGCAACAAGGCCAAAAGTCACCCATTACAATCTAAAAGAAATAAAAAGCTGCTTAATAAACCAAGGAAATAGGGGAAAACCTCATGGGAAAACCCCCCCTCAAAATAAGCAAGAACAAGAAATACAAGCTATTCTTAGGAGAAAAAAAACCTCCTCTTTGGGAAATAACTTGCAAAAATCTCTACTGCAATTTGCAGCAGTATGGAACAGTATGGTTCTTTTGTGCAGCAGTATCTTGAAGCTGTGCATGTGAACCTCTCAATGTTCTTATCTGATGGATGTAGTATGTGTTTCTTCTTGCTAGAGGAGGAAAGGAATGATCAAATTTCTTCTTCTATGGGACAAATGGTTGATCATTCGCTATCATCAAGTAACACTTTTTTGGAATCTTGTTGCACCACTTTGTAGAGAGAGAATCTGTGAGAGAGAGAGAGCAACGTGCTCATTCTAATATTGAGACCTTTTTCTCCTTCTGTCTTTTGGATTCCCAACACCATCCCCAGCTACAACAATGAGCTTTTGGGCCCATCTAGGCTTAGGCCTTTGGTTTGGGAAGGGAGTTGGATTTGGATCTAGAATCTCATGAGGTTTAGCCTCAATACTAAGATCATGCTGATCTTGTTCCTCTTCATCTGAATCTGAAACATGTGACAAATCATCATCATCAAAAGGTAGTGAAAGAGTGATTATACCTTCTTGTGCTTCGGACGGTGGTAGATCAAACAACTGATCTTCTTCAAACTGAACACTGCGCTCAATGAAGCATTTCCTAGTTGCAAGTTCCATCAACTTATATACTTTTGCATCCTTTGCATATCCCAACATTATGCATTTGCTACTCTGGGCTTGGAAGGCCTTTTTCTTATTAATGGGTATTCTGGCCCAAGCTTTGGAACGAAAAAATCTCAAGTGAGAGACATTGGGCGTATGCCCATGCAGTGCTTTGAATGGAGTGGCCCCAACCACTAATTTATAAGGCACTTTATTCTGTATGTATGAAGCACAATTTACAGTTTCTTCCCAAAGAGAAGGAGGAAGATTCTTGGCTTGGAGAAGACAAATTGCCATCTCCTTCAATGATCTATTTTTCCTCTTAGCCACACCATTATGCTGTGGTGTGTATGGAACTGAGTGTTCCATTCGAATCCCCTCTGATTCACAATATCGCTGAAAATATCTTTTAATGTATTCACCTCCATTACCTGATCTTATGGACTTGATCTTTTTCCCGAAACTGTTCTCAACCATAACTTTAAAGAACTTAAAAATTCCAAATACTTCTCATTTTTGTTTCATGAAATATACCCAGCAGAACCTAGAACAATCATCAATAAAAGTAAGGAAATACTTGGAACCATTAATTGATGTTGTAGGCATTGGTCCTGACACATCACTGTGTATCAAATCAAGTGTAGAGGCAACCCTAGTTGCCTTCCCAACTTCATACCTCTTCTCTGGATGCTTACCTACCAAGCAACCAAGACATACTCCATCTGATGTTTGGATTAGAGGCAATCCTTCAACCATTTTGTCATTGTGGAGTTGCTAAAGATATTTGAAATTGAGATGCCCAAATCTCTCATGCCATATTTTCCTGATGTTGTTAGCATGAGTCAATAGAGTTGTAGGATGTGAAACAGGCAAAAAATTAGAGAACTCATAAGTCTTTGAGGCATGGTTAGCAAACCCTTTCGCTATGAGATTTCTAGTAGCTTTTTCTGTGATTTCAACTGAGTCAGAGTCGAATGTAACTCTCTTGGGAGTTCCTGTATGGGTGATTTGATAAACAAACAACAAATTAGCTGCAAGGGAGGGCACATAGAGAACATTTTTTAACTCACCATGCTGGATTTTAAGTGAATCTCTTCCTGCTGCTGGAATTTGGGAGTCATCTCCCATGTGAATGCTAGGTCCTCCTGATAGAGTGAGAGTGGAGAAGGATTCCCTGGAAGCAACCATGTGGTTGGATGCTCCAGAATCTATCAAGTAAGCTTTTGACTAAGTAACGACTGCCTTCAAGGCATGACATCTCTCATGATCTTCCGTCGATGGTCCAACATCAGACTTCTTTGCTCATTGTGGAAGGGCCGTGTTGCTCTGTTCAAGGAGAGTTGTTAGGTGGTTGAGTTGCTTCTTCATGCACTGGCTTTCAGGATGAAAGCCTCTCATACAGTATGGACATCTAATCTTTTCGAATCTCTTCTTTTTCTTGGAGCCTGAGGCTCCTTCAGAAGACTTCTAACCCTCTTTTGGCTTCGAATCAAAGGCTTTGGGCTCCTTCCCCTTGTGCTTCCCTTTACCTTGTGCATTGGTAGAGTCTGCCATCAGAAGAGCTTGATTCTTGGAAGTTTGGAGGACTCCCATTTGAACCAACTTATCCTGCTCCTGTATTAAGGACTCAACAAACATGTCTAGGGAAGGCTTATTCCAATTAGGGATGGAAGCTCTTCCAGAATGGAAGGTAGAGACGAAGACAAAGTACTTAGAACCAAGTTTGTTGAGCACAGAGAGCACACGCTTCTCATCCTTCCTCTCTATTCCGCATTGCTTACATTGAAGTGCTAGAGACTTGGATTTTGTGAAAAACTGTTGTATAGTTTCGAAACTGCTGGGCTGCAATGCAATTAACTCATTCTCTGGTACGTGCCCTTGAAGCTCATCTTGTTTTCCAAACAAGATTTCGAGCTTCTCCCAAGCTTCTTTAGGAGTCTTCAATCCCTCAAGATGAAAGAGAAGATCCCGAGAGGTGTGAGTGCATAGGAAGCCAAATGCTTCATCCAACCGATTCAAGAACTTATTTTTCTTAGTAGGGTGATGAGGCTCTATCTCTCTGCCCATAGTCATCCTAAACAGGCCCAACTTGCATAAGGAGACCTGCATATCTTCCCTCCAATCAACATAGTTAAAGGTTGTAAGGATCTAGGGGTACAAGTGTTGTAGAATCCATCAATTTTCCTTCTAAACAGTCAATTCTCCAATCAAGCTACATAGTACCTGTGAATAACACTGCAAAAACACAATCAATTCACAATCATGTCAGAATCAATCCTTCCACCTCAACAAGTACACTTTCTCAGGGTCTGTCACACTTGGATAGACTTCTCTGAACATAATTCAGAGGGAGCAAGGCTATCATTCCAGGATTTATGTGGAAACCCAGCTGCTTCTGGTGTACAATGGAGGTTGGACAGACTTGCTGCTAGCCTGAAGAAGGCTCTAATACAATGTTTGAATTATTGAACCATTGATCTACAGGCAATGAGTGCAATTGAAAGGTATAATTGTGCAGTTGAATGGAATGAAAATTGTACACTGAACATGACAAATTTCACAGGAAACAGATAAGAAATGCTCAGTAAATTACAACAATAATCTTCATTAATTCCAGCAGTATACAATAATGTTACATAATGGAGAATTCAAATCATGTTGATAAGATTCGAATCTACTAACTCAATCCTAACTGACTGGCTAACTAGAAGTGTCCAGATCACTATCGGAGACCACTAGTCTAACTCAACATGTCTAATTCAGTCTGACAATTAGTTAAACTGGTTAAACCAGTTAAACTGACAAGGTAGGTGAAAAAAGGCGCCACTTCCCCATTCAACCATGCATAACTGGCCCTAGATTGACTGAATGTAACTGAAGATAAACTTAACATAACTATCTACCAACTACAACCAACTGATGGAGGCTAGCAGTGGCACTCAGAGTGACTCCTAAAGTGTAGGGATTGGCACAAGTGGCACCCAAATGGCACATTGATGTCACCAATGGGGCACACTAGTGGCACCAAACTCTAGAAAATGACTCCTAAGTTAGGAAAATGATCTAATAGAGTATATCTGGACAAGGGAGGATTATAAATCCTAACAAACGGGCACACACAGAAGGGAAGGAAGAAGGTAGGAAACTTTTTAAACTATTTATAGTGTTCGAAAATACTGGCGGTAGCCTCGACATTTCTCCAAGAATGATACTCCTAACTGGTACTAGCACCCTTCTCTTTGAACTAAAGGTAAGAACATAGAGATATTATCTTGAAATATATTCCAATCACCGCATTCGATCATGATAGATAAGATAATGGGGATTGATTGATTGATTTTAATGACGTCCACGAGGCTGAACAACCTAAGGGACCAAGGGAATAACAATCCTAACTCATCTTCATACTTTTTTCAATGTCGGATCATCTGCAATGGATCTTGACTAGAAGGCTCACAATCTGGTTTATCTTATCCTCATCAAATTGATAGTGTATGTTGTCGACCTTTAAGTTGTTTTCATGTGGAATGCATATATCCTCACAGGTTGCACATTCCATGACAAGGTTCCATTCCATCTCCATCGTAAATTTTTCTCAGAGGTCTCCACACGCTTTGAGAAGTCAGGATAATCAAACTGGCATCAATATTCACTAAATCAATATGAACACTACTTCAAACTATTTCAAACTTGCAGCACAAGAAAATCCTTACTCAATCAAGAAATCACATGAGACACATAATTTTACCCTGGAAACCCCAATGGGGAAAACCAACAAACTGTGGGGCTTTCTACTTTCTCGAGCCTAGAGCAAATAAATAAAATAGAACAAGTACAGAATGAGTTTAGATCCAAGTGGATGAACCTGAAGGGCTAAAGCCCTAGATCTGCATGTAGCTGCAACTGTTGCTCTTGGAAAATGCACCCCCAGTAGCAGACCCTCACGTTGGATTTCTCAACTCTGCTCCGTTAGTCACTGAACACTGTACTGACTATTTATCTCTTCAAAGAATTCTCTCTCAGCTATATGCTCTGGTCTGCTCGAATATGAAAGTAGGAAAATGTCCTCCAGCACTGAAAACATGCCCCACCTGTACAGCTACGTCCTCACTCCTCGGAGGCACAACTCAGTCGATCTGATATAAGTTTGACTTTGACTGATCACAGAAAGTCTTTGCTCAGTCACTGAGGAAAACCCACAAGACTCTGGGCCCTCTCTGCCCCCTCAGCAGATGTGGAACAGCTCCCTCACATGTCCTCTTCTAATTAAGCACCAAAAAACCCGCTAACCTACTTAATTCCCATAGGTTTGAGCAGGTACTACATAAAAGGGAATTGACTGAGGACATTTGATACTTAGAACAGATTGGGACACTCATTCAGTATTAAAGTCATCAGTCGGATAAAAGAATCCTTATTTCTAGGCTTAAAAGTCAACATCAAAATTAGAATTGCATGCATGCAAAAGTGAAGCATAAATCCTAAAAGTGACATGAAAACCCTAAAAGTGCATGATGATCTATTTAAGAAGGGTTATTGGACTAAATGAGATATCTATTATTATTGTTGTTGATTTGGAACATTTGAGCAGCAACACAGTGTGCAACAACAACAATTGGGGTTGAAGACAACGTCTTCAACTGACGAGGGTTCGACAGTGAAATATTTGCCCTAGTCTCCTTTAGGGTAGGCCATTCAGGTCCACCATCAACTTTCACCTTATTCGTCCGCATCTAGTGATGTAGCATTCCCAGCAAGACTATTTGTAGGCTCACGTGTGTAGCCGGGGATTTAGCTAGAAAACCCCAAAGTAGTTGTTGGGTCTCTGAATCCCAGTTCCTCTTCCGCATAATAGCTTCATCTTCATCAGCAGGGTCACTCCACTTCCTTGAGTGATTATCAATCCCCCGTTTGCTCATCCAGAGCAGTTATCAGCAGATCGGTGCAGCTAGGGGCGTGAGCACCAAACAGGAGGATCAATTCGCTAGCCAACATAGAGGGGTCAAAAACTCTGCATGCACCGGAGATTCTCTCCGGCACAGGAAGATCTACACCCCGACAAAATATCAACTCCATCAGGCAACTCCTTCACCAAAACGTCACCTTTAGCTAAGGAGAGGGTTTCTTGTAGCTGGGTGGTAACACCGAGAAGGAAGCATCATTACCTCACCAGTCTAGCTCTGTATGCATGCATCTTATCTTTGGAGTATCATCAATTTGATTATCAGTGGTAAGTGTTGACCTTCTTGCTGTAAATCTTTGCCCTAGTTTAGCTATAATTTAGGGCCATTGGCCCGACACCTTGCATGCAAATTTTTATTCAATATTCTTGCAGAGTACAAGTAAGCCCTAGAATAGTGAAACAATAGAATATCAGTATTTGGGATATTACAATGGTATCAGAGCATGTTCATTGCTAGTTGTGGGCTTGAACATGAGAAGTAAATGAATACAGAAGAAGACACTTTTGTAACCTATAGGAGAAGGAAGAGTAGGTACACTGAGGAGCAGGAATTTGAGGATATCCAGTTAGAAGATACCAACTCATATATGGACCCAACAGGTATACACTCTGACAGAGGGAAAGGAACAGGAGAAGAGGAAGACAGGATGCAATTTTGTAGCTTGGTGAACGCATTTCATGACCTAGCTAAAGGGCAATAGGAAGTACTGCATGCAATAAACAGATTGGCTTCGAAGCCAAAACCAGGTCATAGCAGTATACCGCTTTCACCAGTAGATAGAGGGTCTACCAGTAGTAGTGGGTAGCATGCATACACTAATATGCATAACACCCCCCATATATATAACGTGTATATAACAGACCTTCCAGCAGACCTACTATGCCTCACTTCTGGAGAATGCAGTAGCAGGACTAGTCATGCCAGCAGAACCTAGTGAACCAATTGGAGCGTACTTACATGAGTACAAGGAATTGGGAGATGAGTTCCATTCAACCATGAATTTCTCATATTTTTGCAACATGAAAAGAAGGAACATGCCAAGAGGGTTCAATAGAGCATTGAATCAGAATTTGAGTTGCAACGAACATTGCGGAGACTGACTATCCCCAACGTTGATGGGACATCTAGTTGTTCAACCAAGATTTGGGTACGGAAGTTAGACACCTACTTCCAACTTAACCCCATGACATAGACAAATGCAATCAAGTTGGCTACTTTACATTTAGACGGGGAAGCACTTGAGTGGTGGTACCACAGATTGGTGACATTGGGTCACAACATTATCACTTCCTACAATGACTTCACACGGAGGCTTATGTAGTGCTTTGATAAGAAGGACCCAGAGATTCATTTCAGGGATCTTGCTCAGCTCAAGCAGACAAGAAGTGTAGAGACATTCATATTCGAATTCCAGAGAGTTGCAGTTATGGTATTTGACATATCAGAGAGTCGGTTGATAATGCTATTTACGAAGGCACTATTCGAGCCACTCCGCGGATGGGTGAAGGCTTACATGCCAATTACTTTGCAAGATACTATCCATAGGACTTTGGACCTAAAATATTTTTGCCAAAGAACAAGCCGCCACAAAAACCTACCAATCTCCCAGAAAACAAGGAAAAGCCTACCAGTTTTCCAGAAAACAGGGAAAGAATAATCCCACATAGGGAATGGTTGAACAAGGACACACAATGAGATTTGAGAAGGAAGAACTTATGTTTCAATTCCAAAGAACCTTGGGTACCCGACCACAGATGTATGGGTAAAGGGAAGGTACACCTCAATCAAAGTACTTCCAAATAATAGTGAGTCGGAGCTGAAATCAAATGGAGGACTTAAACAGTATAGAATTGGAAAAAATAATGCCACAGAGAGCCACTATTGCTACCCTCATAGGAGTCCCCACCCTCCATACTATCGGGATTAGGGGAAGTATCCAAGGACATCGTGCCATTGCTTTGATTGATGGTGGGGCCACCCATAACTTTATAGATGCTTCTTGGGTAGAGAGGAAAATATTTCCCACCGAGGACTTTGAGGGCTTTACCCTTGTCATGGCTGGCAATCATAGGATGAAATGCACAGAAAGGATACCTCAGTTACAGGTACAACATGGGAATTATACATTGGTGGACGACTTTTATGTGGTAGATGTGCCAGACAAAAGCATTGTTTTGGGAGTACAATGGATGTACTCAATTGAGAAATACTCAACCAATTACCAAACATTAGAGATTGAGTTCATGGCACTAGATGGGAAAAGGGTAGTCCTAAGGGGAATGCCCAATGAAGCTTTAGGGTCAGCCACAACAAAGGGGATGACCACCATATTCAGGAATGATGACAAGACTTGCACGAGAAAATGGTTAACTCCAACACAGAAGACTTCAAGGAAGGACCGGTGGTATGAAAAGGGATTTCCGAGTAGACCTCCAGACAAAAGTATGATGCACAATAGGGAATTTAGACGAGGATCCAAATCTAGGATGTTCAATTTTCACAGGTACCCAAGAAGATATAGGGAGGGAATATAAAGCATGGGTGAGAAGAAACATAACTTCGAAGACAAAGAAGAGCCACCCAGCGGTGGAATAAACTGGTTGTTAAAAATGGACGAGAAGAGACAGGAATAGGTAATTCGGTATATTGATCGAAGATTGCTTGAGGACAAGCAATTTCAAGTGGGGAGGACTGTAATGTCCTCTTTTAATTAAGCACCAAAACACCCGCTGACCTACTTAATTCCCATAGGTTCGAGCAGGTACTGCATAAGAGGGAATTGACTAAGTACATTTGATACTTAGAACAGATCAGGACACCCATTTAGTATTAAAGTCATTGGTCGGATAAAAGAAGCCTTATTTCTTTAGGCTTAAAAGCCAACATAAAATTATAATTGCATGCATGCAAAACTAAAGCATAAACCCTAAAAGTGACATGCAAACCCTAAAAGCGCATGATGATCTATTTAAGAAGGGTTATTGGACTAAAGGAGATATCTATTATAATTATTGTTGAATTAGAGGATTTGAGCAACAACACGATGCTCAACAGCAATAGTTGGGGTTGAAGACAACGTCTTCATCTAACGAGGGTTCGACAGTGAAATATCTTCCTTAGACTCGCTCAGGGTAGGCCAGTAAGGTCCACCGTCAACTTTCACCTTATTCATCTGTATCCAGTGATCCAAATTTCCCAGGAAGACTATTTGCAGGTTCACGTGTGCAACCAAAGATTTAGCTGGAAAACCCCAAAGTATTCGCTGGGTCTCTAAATCCCAGCTCCTCTTCCGCATAACAGCTTCATCTTTAGCAGCAAGGTCATTGCATTGCCTTGAGTGATTATGAGTCCTCTGTTTGCACATCTAGAGCAATTATCAGCAGATTCGTGCAGCTGGGGGCGTGAGCACCAAACATGAGGATCAAGTCACTAGCCAACTTCACCAAAAAACGTCAACTTTAGCTAAGGATAGGGTTTCTTGCTGCTAGGTGGTAACACCGGGAAGGAAGCATCATTACCTCACCAATCCAGCTCTGTATGCATGCATTTTATCTCTGGATTATGATCAGCTTGATAATTAGTGGTAAGTGTTGACCTTCTTTCTGTAAATATTTGCCCTAGTTTAGCTATAATTTCATGCCATTGGCCCGACACCTTGCATGCAAATTTTTAATCAGTGTTTTTGAATATTTTAAGAGTACAAGTAAGCCCTAGAATAGTGAAACAATAGAATATTAGTATTTGAGATATTGCAGTGGTATCAGAGCATGTTCCTTACCAATTGTGGGCTTGAGCATGAGAAGTAAATGAATATTGTTATCCCTAAAGTTGAACCTAGACTACAGGGGTTCAAGCTTAAGGAAATCTTTTTCAAAAATATAAATCAATAAACTCAAAATGAAAACCAAGCTGGTATGAAATCAAAGCTATTGGAAAATCACACAATTATCAAAGAACTAGGCTAGTATGTCATGAGAGCTATAAGAGAATCACAAAATCATACAGGAACTGTATAACATAAAACAAGATACAAGATCCAATATCCCAGTAACTACGATCATGAAGTCATGAAATGAAACTGCCTCTGTTTTTTAAAAGTATAAAGGATAATTGTATTTCAACATAAGAATCACTACAATGGAATTCAATGGACCATATACATGATAAATTACAAGAAACACAATTCATAACACACACAGAGAAATCATAATCATACTCATTCAAGGTAGAACCTGTATTGAAGATGTAGAGTATTTTATGTCATATAGAGAGTGATCAAAACTGGATCTTCATAACTCCAAAAATGCCAACCCTTTGTCTCCTCTTGAGACCCCCTTAAAATACAAAATATTGTTTTCCTTAAGCTAACTATAAGATCCTACATCTATGGATCGAACCTCCTAAAAAATAGGGAAGTCAATCCCTTTTAAACAGTATTCAAGTACAAGTGTAAAATAGAAAATACATCTGTCAAATAAACAACATAACTTCAAAAGCAAACTACAATTCAACTTCTAAAGGCTTCTGGAAGCCTCTGCTAATATAACTAAATCACTCAAAACCTGTGAACGCTTCTGCAATCTGGCGAATTCAGCGTCCTTGTTGTCCTCCTTATTCTGAGCTTTGATGAGTTCCAGCTGCTTCTGAATAGCTCGTTTTTCCCTTAGAATATCTTTAGATATTATCAGCAACTTTTGATATTCTGTCTCTTTATCTTCGAGATCTTCACGAAGTCTCTTGTTGGCTACCATCAACTTTTCATTAATGTTTTGCCGATACCTGGTTTGTTCTTTGTATGTCTGCAAAGACTTCTTAACTTGGTTTAGTTCTGGAGATATTTCCAAGTCTTCTTCTCTTATATGGAATTCTTCTTCCTGTAGAGTCTTTGATGCTGAACCATCATCTGAATTAACCTGCTTGTTTGTGCAAAAGGCTTCAGGTATAGACCCTGCAACACCTTGAATATCAATAAACCTCTCAATATCTGCACAATATTGATCCTTTGATGTATGTACAGTTTCTTCACTAAGAGCATCATCTATCATTACAACTTCCATGTCATCTTCATGTGCTGATCTTTTCTTTGTCTGCAGCTTCTTCCTTAACCTGGTTCTTGGCTTCATATCCTTGTTCTCTGTCTTCAATAACTGTTTACGAATTTCACCTTTTGAAGCTATATTTTTCAGCATAACACTTAGTTTTTCACGGTTTTCATTTGTGCATGAAGCTTCAGGACACAAACCTTCCTGGATGGGTTTCTCTGTAGTATTCTTTCCTTCTTTTTCAATAGTTTGAATTGGTTTTTTGGGACTTGTTGTTTGTTGGTCTGAATCTTCAATCATTCTTTTTCCTTTCTCTTTAGGGTTGTCTTTAAACCCTAGCTCTGTTAATAGAGCTTCCCATGTTCTTCCCTCCTTTTGCAACTGAGATAAAATCAACAGCTTAATCAAGCTTTGGTGATAGACAGATCGAGCAGTATGTTCGGGATGGCTCTGAACCCTGGAAATCATCTTTTGAAGGCTTTTTAATAAATAAAATGGGAGATTTACCTGTATAGTTCCATTAATGTGCATCGACAACTTTAAATGGCATTTTAGCACTCTGTCATACCTACTATCGCATGTGATATAATTTTGTATCATCTCCAAAGGAATTTTCCAGCTTGGCTTCATTTTGCTAACATGGACACCGTTTTTCCAATCTAGCTTTTCAAATCCTAGCATCAAAAATTCACTGAAATCTCCTTGGAAATCCTGTTGTTTAAACCATTTCTCTCCCTGTGCCGGAACGTCTATTGCCTCGGCAATAGAATTCTTGTTTACCCTAACTGTTAAGCTTTCCAACTGAACTTTTTCATCTCTATAGTTTTTAATAAATAACGTGGTTACCTGTGAGTGGTAACCTTGCAATTTCTCACAGAAGTTAAACCATCCGGCCTTCTTCATTAATTTAGCTGACCTGGGAAATTTCATTATCCAGTCTGTATTGTTTGGCTCTAACCTGCAAATGAAACCTCCTGGTTTTCTTTTTACCATAACCTCTGGATCTTCTTCCTCTGCTGTCTTCGACATTTAAAACCCTTCACACTATACTGCTTTAAACAGGGAATTTTTTGCTGCAACCACTTGCTTTGATATGCAGGGAAACGTATATAATATAGTCCAGCCTTTTTAACATAAAATCAATCAGAGTTTGAAAACAAACCCTAGCTGCTTCAAACCCTAATGCTGCTGTTCGTGATCAATGAACATTGACAGTATACAAACGGCTCTCTGAATGTCCTTCTCCAGTTAACCAGCAAAATAATGAGAGATTTTTAGGGAAAATGATGAATTAAGTTGACTCTGCCACGATTAGTACTAACATTCATTGCATGTAGTGTTTAAATTTCAAAATGAGAACAAATGTACATTTCCATAAATGACACGATAAAACCCATCATTTTATGGACAGGGGCGCCTTTAAAGCATATTCATACCGAATGCCAAATAACATGAATATAACCATAGTTTATTACCCCTTTATATTCCATGGTACTTATAAATAACAAACTTTTTAATGAAATGCCCTTTGAAACTCTGCTGCCAGTTTGGATAATGCTACCAGTTTTAACAATCCACTATATAATATAAAATCTCTTGCACATACATAGGTTCATGACTAATGAGTGAAGATTTTGATGATTCAGAAGACTAAAAGAAAACCATAATGGCGTTCAATCAAACATAAGGCGTAAAACAAAGAAAAAATTAAAAAATAAAAACACATCACAATCAAAGATCTTAAGGTAAAATGGTCAAACAACCTTGGAGATAACAAATACCAAAGAAGATACTTTTGTAACCTATAGGAGAAGGAAGAGTAGGTACGCTAAGGAGTAGGAATTTGAGGATATCTAGTTAGAAGATACCAACTAAGATATGGACCCAACAAGTATACACTCTGACAGAGGGAAAGGAATAGGAGAAGAGGAAGACATGATGGAATTTCGTAGCTTGGTGAATGCATTTCATGACCTAGCTAAAGATAAAAAGGAAGTACTGCATGCAATAAACAGATTGGTTTCGAAGCCAGAACCGGGTCATATCAGTATACCACTTTCACCTGTAGATAGAAGGTCTACACGTAGTAGTGGGAAGCATGCATACACTAATATGCAAAACACCCCCCATATATATAACCACTATATAACAAACCTTCCAGCAAACCTACTATGCCTCACTTCCTGGAGAATGCAATAGCAGGACTAGTCATGCCAATAGAACATAGTGAACCATTTGGAGCATACTCACAGGAGTACAAGGATTTGGGAGATGTAATATCCCAAATCCCGATATTTTCTATTCCTATGCAATTATCCTGATACAACCGGGCATGCAAACTGCCATGCAAAAATCCCTATTTTATAGCAAAAATTAGGGTTAGGGTTTGTGAGATAGAATGAACACTTACCACTAATAAGCTGGCTGGACTGCTCCTGAGAGAGTATGCAAGCATCAAGAACTGAATCGGAGATGGACTGATATCTTCTGCTTCTGGTGAAACAGCAGCAGCAAGAACCCCAGATCAAATAAGGATGACGTTTTTAGTGAAGGAGATGTATGATGGAGCTGCCGATTTGCAGGGCTGATAGCCTTCCCGTGCCAGAGAGAATGCCTGGTACATGCGGAGTTTTGGAGGTCTCTAGGAAGGCTAGCAAATTGTTCCAGAGAGACAACTGCTCACGTCCCCCTGATCCCGAAATAGCTGATAACTGCTCCGGATGAGCTCGGTCGGATCTGATAATCACCAGGTACCGGAGTAAGATGCCGATGATGAGAATGGTGGCTGAGTTTCGAAGTAAAACTGAGATCTGAAGACCCAGCAACTGATTAGGGCTTTCTGGCTGAAACCCCCCCTTACGGCTGCACACGTGTCCCTGCAACAATCTACACCATATGCTGGATAACTATGAATGAATGTAAGAGCACATGGTGAACCTGTATGGCTTACCCTGAATGAGACTAGGGCAGATATTTCACTACCGAAACCCCGCTAGTTGAAGACGCCGTCTCCAACCCCAACTGCTGTGCTGCTATTCAAGAGCTCCCAAAATAATAATCCTCAAAAATGAAGTCTCCTTTCGCTTTATCCTCCTTTTATAACTTTCAACTGCGAAAACCCTAATCTTTGACTTAATTAGGTCACTTTATCTTCTAATTTGCAGTTGACTTGCATGCATGTGCCAGGAGACTTAAATGAGTGCATGCATCTTTAAATAATGTTGGGATGGCATGCACGAAGGTGGCCTTTGGCCCCGGTGGCCCTTCTTGACCTAATGATGATGCCCTAGATTTTCTATGGATGGCATCAATCCTTGGATGATTCCCTAACTGTCAGTAATTGCTCGAACCCACAGGAATCACATAGGTTAGCAGTTTTGGGCCTCCGGGCCTAATCGAAAGAGGACATTACAGTCCTCCCCACTTGAGATTGCTTGTCCTCAACAACTGCAAACTGGGATGCTGCAATACCTGTTCACCTTCCGAGGTGGCATTCTCTGGCAGTAGTTCTTTCCACTGAACCAAGTACTCTCTGATTACTCTGTTCCTGAGCTTCCTTTCTCTAGTCTGTATGATCCGTTCAGGAATTAGTATCAGCAGTCCTTCATCATCTAAAGGAGGTAACTCTGTAGATGGAGCAATGTGTTGCCCAAGGGTCTTCTTCAGGTTAGACACATGGAACACATTGTGAATGTTACTTTCCTGTGGAAGTTCTAGTTCATATGCCACCTCTCCCACTTTCCTGATTATTCTGTAGGGTCCATAGAAGCGAGGTTTTAGCTTTTCTGCTCCTTTCTTCTTAAGCGAAGACTGTCTGTAAGGTTGGAGCCTTAAGTATACCAAATCCCCTACCTCAAAGCTCCGCTCAATCCTGTGTTTGTCGGCATACAACTTCTGTTGATTCTGGGATGTTTGTAAGTTTTCCTTCAAGATTTTCAGAATGTCTTGACTGTCCTGTATCCAATCCTTAGCTTTAGGAGCCCTACTATCTCCAAATGCCAAATCTACATAGTCCAAGGGCTCGTAACCATATAATGCCTTAAAAGGAGTCATCCTAATAGACATGTGATAGGTAGTATTGTAGCAATACTCCCCTAATTGTAGCCATTTGATCCAAGTTTGTTGCTGCCCTGCTACATAGTTCCTTAAATATCCTTCGATCCACTTGTTGACTATTTCAGTTTGTCGATTGCTCTGGGGATGATAACTCGTACTGGTAGCCAGTTTGGTCCCCACTAATCTGAATAGTTCCTACCAGAAGGCACTTGTGAATCTGCTATCTCGATCACTGACAATGGTCTTAGGTAACCCGTGTAACCTGAAGACCTCCCTGAAGAATAACTCAGCTACTTGAGCTGTCGAGTAGTCTGATGATATCGAAAAGAAATGTGCAAACTTGGTCAGTCTGTCAACTACTACATATAAACAAGCTTTCCCTTGGACCTTGGGCAATCTTGTAATAAATTCCATGGAGATGTTTTCCCACTTTTGTTCTAGAATCGGTAGTGGCTGAACTAACCCTGCTGGATGGATGTTCTCAATCTTGTTCTGCTGACAGATGCTACATTCCCGTACATGCTGCATAATTTCTCCCTTGAGGCCCTTCCATGAGAACCTCTCTCGGATCTGCCTGTAGGTCTTCAAGAAACCTTAATGCCTTGATAAAGGAGAATCATGTGCTGCCTGAATGATGTTTTTCCTCAATGTGGATTCTGGGACGAGGTATATCTTGTTCTTGTAATAGATGAGGTCATCAACAATCCTGTACCTGTCATCCTGAATTTGTCCATCCAATAATTCACAAGCGAATTTATTTTTGGAGTATATTATTAAGAGAAGTGCCCTCCAATCTGTGGATACACTACTGAGAGATAATGAGGCGGGACGCCTGGATAATGCATAAGCTACTACATTATTCTTACCTTTTACATACTCTATCTCGAAATCATAGGTTTGTACTTTGCTGACTCATTTCTGTTGTCGCTCATTCATTTCCTTCTGTTCCAGGAAATACTTGAGGCTGGTATGATCGGTTTTGATTTTGAACTTACTGCCCACCAGGTATTGTCTGAATTTTGTGAGAGCATGTAAGATGGCTAGCATCTCTTTGTCATATATGGAGTAGTGGCGCTCATAGTTCTTCAGTTTACGACCTCAAATGCAATAGGGTGATGGTTTTGCATCAACATTGTTCCTAACCCTTCCCTTGAGGCATCACATTCTACTACAAAGGGTTGTGTGAAGTCTGGTAATGCTAAAACTGGACAGGAACTCATAATAACCTTCATCTCCTCGAAAGTTTTCTGTGCTAAGTCTATCCAAGTGAACGCTCCCTTCTTTGTGATATCTGTGAGGGGTGCTGCAAACTAGGAGAATCCCTTAACGTACCATCGGTAATAAGTGCATAGACCCAAGAAACCTCTCAATTCTGTAACTGTTTTTGGTGCAATCCTATCTCTGATAGCTCGGATTTTCTCCATTATTATCAACATGTACTGCTTCTGCATTAATTATGTGTCCTAAGTACAATATTTCCTTCATGCCAAACTCACACTTGGACATTTTTGCATAAAGTGAATGTTCTTCTAAAATGCTCAGTACTTTGTCCAGGTGTTTCAGATGCTCTCCCCATGTTTTGCTGTAAATTAGGATGTCATCAAAGAATACTAGCAAAAACTTACGTAGCTGTGCTCTGAAGGAGTGGTTCATGCACGAATGAAAAGTGGCTAGAGCATTGGTAAGTCCAAAGGGCATGACCAAAAACTCATAATGACCATAGTGACAACGAAAAGTTGTTTTGGAGATGTCTTGGTCCCTTACCTTGATCTGATGGTATCCCGAGCGAAGATCAATCTTGGAGAAGTATTTAGCTCCCTAAAGCTCATCTATGAGTTCGTCAATTCTGGGAATGGGATACCTATTCTTAATGGTCTTTTTGTTGAGTGCTCGATAATCAATGCACATTCGCAGTGTACCATCCTTCTTCTTGACCAATACTACTGAGGATGCGAAGGGGCTAGAACTGGGCCGAATATATCCAAGCTCTAGTAATTCTTTGATTGTTTTCTCAATCTCATCCTTGTATCTTTTGGGATGCCTGTAAGGAGTGGTGATGACTGCTTGTGCCCCCTCCTCTAGCTCAATGATGTGTTCAAAGCCTCGGTCTGGCAGTCTACCTGATGGAAGGTCAAGAAAAACCTTTTCATGTTTCTGTAGCAAGGTTTGAATGTCACTTGGGTGTTGTGTGTTGGTCTCTGGGGGCTTCCTAAACACTTTTGTAACCTATTGGAGAAGGAAGAGTAGGTACACTGAAGAGCAGGAATTTGAGGATATTCAGTTAGAAGATACCAACTTAGATATGGACCCAACAGTTATACACTTTGATAGAGGAAAAGGAATAGGAGAATAGGAAGACAGGATGGAATTTCGTAACTTGGTGAATGCATTTGATGACCTAGCTATAGTGCAAAAGGAAGTACTGTATGCAATAAACAGATTGGCTTCATAGCCAGAACCAGGTCCTAGTTGTATACCACTTTCACCTGTAGATAGAGGGTCTACAAGTAGTAGTGGGAAGCATGCATAGACTAATATGCAAAACACCACCCATATATATAACATACCTTCCAGCAGACCTACTATGCCTCACTTCCTAGAGAATGCAGTAGCAAGACTAGTCATGCTAGTAGAACCTAGTGAATCATTTGGAGCATACTTACAAGAGTACAAGGATTTGGGAGACGAGTTCCATTTAACCATGTCTTTCTCAGATTTTTGCAACATGAAAAGAAGGAACATGCTAAGAGGGTTCAATAGAGCATTCAATCAGAATTTGAGTTGCAATGCACATTGGGGAGACTAACTATCCCCAACTTTGATGGGACATCTAGTTGTTCAGCCAAGGTTTGGGCATAGAAGTTAGACACCTACTTCCAACTTAACCCCATGATAGAGACAAATGCAATGAAGTTGGCTACTTTACATTTAGATGGGGAAGCACATGAGTAGTGGTACAACAGACTGGTGACATTGGGTCACAACACTATCACTTTATACAGTGACTTCACAGAGAGGCTTATGAAGCGCTTTGATAACAAGGACCCAGAGATTCATTTCAGGGATCTTGCTCAGCTCAAGCAGACAGGCAGTGCAGAGACATTCATATCCGAATTCCAGAGAGTTGCAGTTATGGTATTTGACATATCAGAGAGTCGGTTGATTATGCTATTTAGGAAGGCACTATTCGAGCCACTCCACGGATGGGTGAAGGCTTATTGGTCAATTACTTTGCAAGATGCTATCAGTAGGAATCTGGACTTACAAGATTTTGTGGTAAAGAACAAGCAGCCAAAAAAACCTACCAATCTCCTAGAAAACAAGGAAAAGCCTACAAATCTTCTTGAAAACAGGGAAAGGATAATCCCACAAAGGGAATGGTTGAACGAGGACACACGACGAGATTTGAGAAGGATGAACTTATGTTTCAATTGCAAAGAACGTTGGGTACCCAACCACATATGTATGGGTAAAGGGAAGGTACACCTCATCGAAGTACTTCCAGATAGCAGTGAGGAAGATGAGTCAGAGCATAAACCAAATGGAGAACTACACAGTATAGAATTGGAACAATTGCCACAGAGAGCCACTATTGCTACCCTCACAGGAGTCCCCACATTCCATACTATCAGGATCACGGGAAGTATCTAGGAACAACATGTAATTGCATTAATTGATGGTGGGGCCACCCACAACTTTATAGATGCCTCTTGGGTAGAGAGGAAAAAATTTCCCACCGAGGACTTTGAGGGCTTTACCCTTGTCATGGCTGGAAACATTAGAGAAAATTTCAACTCAAAATGGGCCTTTTAACTTTGATTCAAATTCCATGTCATCATGTGTTAGCCAATGAAATTGATTTAAATTTGAATTACCGTATAGGTCTTAAACACTTTTTTAATATAAATTTGGGGATAAGTATCATAAAAAAAAACTATTTTTGTTTGTTTGTATTTTCGACATATCTCCCCGTGTTTTTACTCAAATTTCGATCAGGAGAGCCCGTTGGATGCAGAATTAAATTCCACATCCAACGAGTACCCACTTGGAATACTTTTTATGGACCCCGCTACCCCACAAAAAAGAAATACCTGAAAAAACGTGAGGATGATGTCATCATCACATTTTTTTAGGTATTTCTTGGTTTTGGGGTAGAGGGGTCTATCAAAAGTATGCCAAGTGGGTACTCATTGGATGCAGAATTAAATTCTGCATCCAACGAGCTCTCCCGATCGAAATTTGAGTAAAAACACGGGGATATATGTCAAAAATACAAACAAAAAAGTAGTTTTTTTCTTTTCTTCCTCCAAAATTAATAAGTATTATTTTATTATTTTAACTATTATTTTATTAATTCTTTTTAGGAGGCCCATTTTGAGTTGAAATTTCCTCTAATGGAAAAAGGGATTTCCGGGTAGACCTCTAGACACAAGTATGATGTGCCGTAGGGAATTCGGAGGATGATCCAAATCTAGGATGTTCAATCCTCATATGTACCCAAGAAAATACAAGGAGGGAATACAGAGCATGGGTGAGAAGAAACATAAATTCGAAGAAAAAGAAGAGATACCCAACAGTGGAATAAAGTGGTTGTTAAAAATGGATGAGAAGAGACAAGGATAGGTAATTCGGTCTATTGGTCGGAGATTGCCTGAGGACAAGCAATTTCAAGCGGGGAGGACTGCAATGTCTTCTTCTATTTAAGCACCGAAACACCTGCTAACCTACTTAATTCCCATAGGTTCGAGTGGGTACTGCATAAGAGGGAATTGACTGAGGACCTTTGATACTTAGAACAGATTGGGACACTCATTCAGTATTAAATTCATCAGTCGGATAAATGAAGCCTTAGTTCTTTCGGCTTAAAAGTCAACATAAAACTAGAATTACATGCATGTAAAGGTGAAGCATAAACCCTAAAAGTGACATGCAAACCCTAAAAGCGCATGTTGATCTATTTAAGAAGGGTTATTGGACTAAAGGAGATATCTATTATTATTGTTGTTGATTTGGAGTATTTGAGCAGCAACACAGTCTGCAGCGACAACAGTTGGTGTTGAAGGCAACGTCTTCTTTTGACGAAGGTTTTGCAGTGAAATATCTGCCCTAGTCTCCTTTAGGGTAGGCCATTCAGGTCCACCATATGCTTTCACCTTATTCGTCTGTATTTAGTGATCCAACATTCCCGGGAAGACTATTTGCAGATTCACGTGTGCAACCAAGGATTTAGCTAGAAAACCCCAAAATACCCATTAGGTCTCTGAATCCCTGTTCCTCTTCTGCATAACAACTTCGTCTTCATTGACAGGGTTACTCCACTGCCTTGAGTGATTATTAGTCGTCAGTTTTCTCATCCAAAGAAGTTATCAGCAAATCCGTGCAGCTGGGGGCGTGAGCACCAAATAGGAGGATCAATTCACTAGCCAGCTTAGAGGGGTCAAAAACTCTGCATGCACTGGTCATTCTCTCCGGCATGGGAAGATCTACAGCCCGACAAAATATCAGCTCCATCGGGCAACTCCTTCACCAAAAACGTCACCTTTAGCTGAGGAGAGGGTTTCTTGCTGCTGAGTGGTAACACCGGGAAGGAAACATCATTACCTCACCAGTCCAGCTCTGTATGCATGCATCTTATCTCTAAAGTATCATCAGCTTGATTATCAGTGGTAAGTGTTGACCTTCTTTCTGTAAATCTTTTCCCTAGTTTAGGTATAATTTAGGGCCATTGGCCCGACACCTTACATGCAAATTTTTATTCAATATTCTTGCACATTTTGAGAGTACAAGTAAGCCCTAGAATAGTGAAACAGTAGAATATCAGTATTTGGGATATTACAACTCTATTGTCTATCTATCTCTTTGAAGAATTCTCTCTCGGCTATATGCTCTAGTATGCTCGAATATGAAAGTAGGAAAACATCCTCCAGCACTAGAAACGTGCCCCAACTGTACAACTACATCCTCACTCCTCTGAGGCACAACTCAGCCGATCTGATATCAGTCTGACTTTGACTGATCACATAAAGTCTTTCTTGAGTCATTAAGGAAAACCCACAAGACTCTGGGCCCTCTTTGCCCCCTCAACAGATGTGCAACAACTCCCTCATGTCCCACACATGTGATGAGTTGCTGCTCACGTCCTCCTCCAGCTGCTCATGCTGCTGTTGCTCTTCAGACACTGAATCTGCTCAGTAAAATTCTTCTGATACTGTATAGGAGAAAAGACTCTTGAATCTTTGAAGATCTGTCCTTTTTACTTCCTCTTGAATGCACTCCTAGTTGTTCCAGCAGTATGTGCCCTTTCCTTGATATTTGTAGCTCTGCTCCATAATCCTGTCAAGATGAACTCTCTCCCTCTCTACTCAAGAGGCACGGTAAACTAAACACTTAGACTTCCTTTTATAATTCACTGAGAAATTAGGTTACCAAAACCCTAATTTCACTTTTATGCAAAATTACTCTTTTGAATATTTGCTCGTTAATATTTCAACACTCCCTCTTAACGAGGAAAGTATTCTGAACAACTCCCATTTTCTCCCTAAAATATTCAAACTTACTTTTCCCTAAAGACTTTGTAAGAATTCCTGCAACCTATTCATTTGTGAGCAAATATTGAAGCTTAACCACACCCTTTTGAACATGATCCTGAATGAAATGATATCTAATCTCAATATGTTTGGGTCTGTCATGAAATACTGGATTCTCCGTGAGTTTCATGCAACTATGATTATCACAGTATATCACAGTTGGCTCCAACTGAGAGTTAAATAAACTTACTAACATCTTGTGAAGCCAAATAACGTCGCAGCTAGATAGACTGGCTGCCATGTATTCTGCCTCAGTAGAGTTGAAAGCTACTGACTTTTGTTTCTTGCTAAACCATGACACAATTGCCGAACCCAAGCTGAAACAACATCCTGAAGTGCTTTTCCTATCCACGACACTTCCTTCCCAATCAAAATCTGAATGGCTAGTAAATTCTATTCCATCCCTCTTCTCATAGTTCAAACCATAGTCGATCGTGCCTTTAAGGTACCTAAGCACATGCTTTGCAGCCACCTAGTGAGCTCTCCTGGGTTCCACCATATACCGACTCAAGGTGTTGACTGCATAACTCATATCAGGTCTAGTGTTAACCAAATACATCAGAGATCCTATCAACTAACAATACTTGGCTGGATCAACCAACTCTCCCTCATAAGTCATCAACTTCTTCCAGTTGGTGGTCATAGGTGTGGTCATAGGTCTGCAGTCCTCCATATGAAATCTTTTCAAGATGTCAACATCGTATTTCCCTTGGCCTAGGAAAGTATGCCCATCCTCGTGCTAAACCTCCATGCCCAATAAATAGTGCATTAATCCGATGTCTTTCATTTCAAACTCTAAAGCAAGGTCTGTCTTGTAGCTAGCTATGAGTTTCTCAACTCTTGTAATAAACATGTCATCAACATACATGACACGGATGAGATTTTCCCCTTTGACTACTATGAAGTAGAGGTTGGGATCTACCCCACTCTTTTGAAACCCCATTTGCTTTAAATAGGCATCTATTCTTGAATACCAAGCTCTTGGAGCTTGCTTCAGACCATACAAAGCTTTCTTCAGTCTGCACACATGGGAATGTCTCCCATGTTCTTCAAAACCCATCGGCTGCTCAAGGTAGACTTCCTCTTCTATAACTCCTTTTAGAAAATTTGTCTTCACATCCATCTGATGGATCTTCTATCCTAGTTCTGTAGCAATGGAGATAAGGGATCTGATAGAAGTGTATCTAGCAATAGGTGGGACACCATCATAGTCAATCCCCTCAACTTGAGAGAATCCTCTTGTAACAAATCTAGATTTATACTTCTCAATGCTGCCATTTGCAACATATTTAATTTTATATAGCTATGTGGAAGTAACTACAGACTTCCCTTCAGGTCTCGACACAATTTCCCAGACATCATTCTTCATGATGAAAGCATACTCTTCCACCATGGCATCTCTCTAGACTTTCTCGCCAACTTCCTACTCGTAAGATGATGGCTTAGACTCACTGATACTGCTCACCATAGCTACATAGCTACAAAATCTCTCAGGGTACTCTCTCTAGCATCCCTCTTGTGAGTTCCCACTGACTGAGCTCCTTCAGGTTTTCTTGAAGCCACGTGGGCTTCCTCTTTCCTTATGTAACTTCTGAAGGAGAGAAGGGATCATCCTCATCCAGCTCACAGCTTGAGTTTGTGTTTTAGAAGTAGTAGCTCTAGTGGTTTGAGACCCAGTCACATGAGAACCTATAATCTGAGAACCTAAACCTGTTGTGCTAACACCATGTGGCTCTTCCCCTGAGCCAACCCCTGAACCTGAGGAACTAGTCACCTGAGAACTTGTCACTCCTGAAACCTGAGTAGTAGTGACCTGACTCATATTTACCTGAGAAGGGGAAGCTTGCTTCTCCCCTTTGTCCAACTCATGAGATTTCCTTAAAGCCTTGTCTTCCTCAAATTTCACATCTCACCTTACAACAGTTTGTTTTCTTGCAGGAATATATATGTGGTAGGGTTTAAAGATCTTGTCATACCCAACAAAGATACCCTTCTCTGTTGTGGGTTCCAATTTAGTCCTTTTTTTCGATGGAACATGAGAGTAGGTAAGACACCCAAAAATCCTGAAGTGCTCTACTTTAGGTTTCTTTCTTGAGTAAGCCTCTTCAGGAGTCTTACTTCCCAAAACTTTATGACGATTCCTGTTTTGAATATACATAGTCATGTTACATGCCTTTTTCCAGAGAAAAAAGGCAAACCCTGATCATGCAACATAGATCTTGCTGCACCAACTATTGCTCTATTCTTTCTTTCAGCCGCCCCATTCTGTTGAGGTGTGTAGGGTACAATAAACTCTCCCTTGATTCCTTCTATTAAAAAAATGGCACATTTTCTCCCTAGGACTATAGAAGGACTGATTCCTCTCAACTCCAGTGCCCTTAGGAAATAAAAATGCCTTTAGATTGAGTGAAAAGTACTAATTAATTGCAAAATGTAGAAGGACTAATTCCTCTCAACTCCAATGCACTTAGGCAATAAAAATGCCTTCAGATTGAGTGAAAAGTAAGTAGGAATTCAAAAAACATGGTATTAAAAATCTTTGTCAAAAAATCCATTTTGGGATCTACCTAATACCAAAAGAAGTACTACTAGTGTTTAGAGATCTCGATTGTACTAGGGGTATTCCAAGTAGAGGCATAACTTCTTTCTTAGGTCCCTGTTTTAATGGGAAAAGTAAATGCAAGCAATGAAACAATTTGCAGACACGAAAGTACGGTGACTGTGTTTTGCTATAGCGACAGGATCAATGGATCAAATAATTCCAACTTTATATATATTTTGACATAGTATCAAAGTGTGAAAGGAATTAAGAATCCATATAGCAAGAACTCTCTTCCCTTATGCAGTATGAGAGGCCGAAGGCATTCAAAGTATGAGCAAATCCCTCAATACATGCAACTACAAAATCTTGGAAATTTTGATTTTAGAAGTAAAAATGAATTTTAGAAGTTAAATGTATTTGTTTATATGAACATCTATCTAGAAAATCCATAATCAATCTAGTAGATCCTAGCGCCCTTTTATCATTTTTTTGAGAGAAATACCTCCAATTTCATAGCGAACAAAAACCTACAAGGCATTTTAGGATCCTTACAATCCATAAGTAAATAAAAGAGTAGTCATACCTATTTTCCATTTGACTAATTTATTTATTTTTTCCAAAAACTACCACCCAGATTTTGTATGATAATATTAATTTTCTTAAAAAATCACCAAAAAGTGCGAGTAATTTCTTGAGTGTATAACTAAAAAGTGTAGGTATTCATAAGTGCAAGTGGTTTCTTGAGTCCATAAATTGCAAATGTGGGTATTCATAGGTGAGAGTAATTTCCTAAGTGCATAACTAGACACCATGCAAATTACAACAAACAAACAGTTTATTTCTCTATATGAAATGCAAAACCTTTTTTACTAGCACTCCCAAAGAATAATAGGGTATCTGACTAAATAAAAAATGCATTCTTGCAAATCAACACTATCAAGATCTGAGTTTCATTTCAATTGAGTGCAGATCAGGTGGTTGGGAGGAATGTTGTTATCCTCCCTATCCGAGTTCAAATCTTGCTTTGTGACACTTTCTCCTTGGGATTCGACTTTGACTATGTATTGGTTGAATGGAAAGATTCTTGGTCATACCTTGGTTCTTTGGAATATCAGGTGTTGGCATTCTTCAATGAAAATAAAACGTTGCCAGTGTTACATTCCTTAGCTAGACATTAGGCATATCCATTGTTGTTTGTTATAGTGTTGCAATCACACCTTACATGTGTACAAGTCATTTAAGATGTTTGGAGATAGTGTATAAATACATTGCATGATATATTTTCATGATGTTGGCTAAGTAGATTACATGTTGCAGTTTCATTTTAAAACATAGTAATAATGTAATTTTGATTTTCTAATCAGAGAGAGAACATGGGTACATGGTTTGACTATCTCAATATAGGTCCACTTCAAAAGGAAGACCACAAAACAATATGATACAATTACACATAAGAGAAATTGCAAGAAACCATTCTTAGATATGTTTGAATTAACATCCTTTGATTATAAATATTTGATAGAGATCACATTTTTTCTTATGCATACTTCCTTGTGGAAAGCCCTGAAATCATTTGTATTGATTCCATTTTTCCCATCACCCCTTTTATTATAACAATTGATTCCAAATGATGATTAACAGGAGATCTTGCATTTCCAATAAACTCTTTAACCTGGTAGGTCAAAGTTGGTTAGTGCAATTTAGTGCAATTAAAGACTCAATTTATAAAATTGAAATACATTTGAGGTGCCCAACACTAGGAACACTTCCCAATGCCACTCAAACATGTTAGATCAAGCAAAGATCCTTTGTTTTAAAATATCTATTATTCTCTAAAAAATTTGGACTCGGTAAAGTAACAAAAGAGGAGTGCTATGAAGAATCGGAAATACGGTTTCTTACAAGAATATGACCAACAACCACTCCTTACAGAATCTCTTAGTCTAACAACTACATTAAAAGGCTAACAAATTGTTGATTCCACTCTTCATAGATTTTGACTTCATTTTGGGAAACTGAAGGTCTTACTTTGTGCAATTCATTCTTAAAATCTTGCAAGCAAAGAAACACATTTATAACAAACTAGAATATTATGAGAGCTAACTTATCAATCCCATTGTTAGGAGGGATAAACTTAATGCAAGAAAGATAAACTATTTGGGGCATACAAATTCATTTCCAAACGTTCTAACCTGGAACATAACTAACCTTGTGCCCTCTTTTTTTTAAGTTAGCAATGTCAATGCATTTCCATAAGGCTTCTCTAAGTGGTCCCATATTTAAGGCATCCTTGACAATATTTTTCATATCTAATCCATAATACCCTGAAATGACAAAAATTCCTAGCTCAATTGGAACAAGATAGATTAATCTTTAGTTCAATACAAAGCAAGCATAATCAGCAACAAGATTGTAGAAATACAAAAAACATTAATATCCATGAACTCAAGTAATCAAATTACCTTCAGTAATCTTGTAGATGCAAATTATATCTTGTTTTGAGAGAGTAAACAAGCCCTCCTTATCCAACAAATCATTTACTATCCATGTTCTTGCTTCTACAATAATATTGAGCTCAACTTTAGCTCCTTAAATGGACAGTTGGTTGCAAACAAGTTTGCAATCCATCTAAATTGTGAAGACAACCCAACATAGTAAATTCCACAATACGTTGTACATGTAGAAGGTAGTGGCATGTATAGGAACATTGATATACATCTACTAGCATCTGCATTAAATTAATAAGGCTTGTTTGTTCCATTACTGATATAATGCATTGCATTTGTAAATAGTTGCAAATATTACTAATCAAAAAGTAAAGAGGGGAACAAACCTACAAAATGTATTTATGGTATTTAAAGCAAAAATGGTCCATTTAGTGGATTTTAATAGTCAAATACCATAATGGGGTCAGATTGAAGACAACGATCGCATGAAAAACATGTTTTAGGTTCTCTTTCAAAACTATTTTAGTTTTGGGTATTGATGTTGATTGTGATGTTGCCAAGCAGTTCATTAGCAAGCATGTCTTCTTGTCATGGTTGTTGCACAACATGAGTTGTTGCAAGCTCTACAAGACATGGCTAAACGGTAAATCACTAAGCCTGGATTGACTTGAAATTTACTTGGCCATGTGGTTTTTATTGAAGATATCTTCTCTGGATGTGTCAAGAGGAATTTTAAAAAAGACACACTTATAGGGAGAATGTGAATGGAGGTTTGATCATGCTAATTCCTCAAGAGATGAAAAAGGACACATTGGGAAAGAAATTGTAGGCATGTTACATTGCTCAGTATTCAAGTATTAGTTAATTCTATGGCTAATCAAATCGAGAATACATTATCCATAAACCTGCAACCTAAACAAGCAAGCTTTATTAAATGGTAATTTATACTAGATAAACCTTATTACAGCCTTGATTTTCTTAAATGGCCAAGGAAAAGTAGTCATGTTCACCCTAGATATGCTCACCTAGATGGTATTTGCAAGTTTTTTTACTAACCAGTACAAGACATATTCATGAATGTATCAACTAGGGTTTGTGATAATGGCAAGCTCTCATAAAATATATACTTCAGCATTACATCAGAGAATGATGTCCTTTCACAACCCACGGGAGTGTGTCCTAGCAGCAAGCAATATGGTGAAAATGCTTGTATTACACAAACACTTTGGATCAAAACACTTATGAGTAGGTGCAGATGAGGCCAGGTGCGAGTCCTAGGTGAATTTGATGGTATATATATACTCCTAATAGCACAACAACTTACTATGAAGGAATTCCTTAACAAGTATCAAATATAAAAGGATGTCATACAGATCCTTGAATGTTATTGGAGTAGTTGCATTTAGAAATATTATAAATGTTGCTTTATGCACAACCAAATCCAAGGCACCTTTCTTCATTGGAGAGAATATTTAAATGTGTATTTCATCGATGATCCAGTCCTTCTCATGACCCCATTGAAGGAAAAATGTGTGTTTGGATCTTTATGCCAACGCTGCGATGGAAAGAGTGAGAGAGAAGACGTAATCTCTCATTATAAAGCACTTGAGTGATAAGGTAAGTAACAAATTGTTCTTGAAGCACTCGAATGAGAAGGCATTAGATATTTTTGGGCCTTTCATTCGTAAATGTTGGAATAGATAGAATCATAATTTGAAAAAACAACTTATGGATTGCATGGTCAGTCTCTTTGGAAAAGAGTAGCCATGCCCTAAGTAAGTAAGTATGTATGTATTTCGAATTATCTATAATTGCCAATTTAGAACAATAAACTATAATATATGATCATTAAAACTTAAACCCTGTGATAATTAGTAATGGTTGTGTTGATTCAATCAATTATTCAAGATTCAATTGACAATACATATAAGATTCATCATTCAATACAAAGACTCATTCTTCTGGAAATATAGTACTAAGGAAGTTTAGAATGTCAAAACCACTGCTCCAAACTAGACCTAAATTGTACCAAGAAAACAGTATTTGCTTGCTCCTTGATTTCGGGAAGCCTTCCTCTTGGCCAATGCCTTAAGTATCTAGTAGTGATTCAACACAAGTTCCTTTTCTATCACCGGGAAGAGACTTTGATACATTTCTACTCTTTTGCTAAGTTGGCGTGGGAATGGACCTCAAACTTGTGTTATTAGCTTCTCCTTGCACTCATTACTTGGAGAAAACACATGATTCCAATTAGATGCCCACCTAGGAGGAAACACATGATCTTCACATTAGTCCCACTCAAGCAACCTCAAATTTGTTGTCAATGTTTCTATGTGATTGGGTTTATTAATGAATGGACAAGGAAAATGAGATAATGGATTATCCTCATGATTCACTTGACGATGTGGGTGAAATTCCATCTTTTAATTATAAGAGAACATCTTTGGCTTAAGGAGAGATCTATATAGAGATGGACAAAACTTTGGATTTGTGAGCTATGCAACTAGCGCTACAAACCTTTAATACCCTCTCGTTTAGCCCCTTGACATGTTATTATTATTTTGGTGTTGGGACATTAAGGCACGAGGTGAATCTTGTCTTAGATTTAGTTCATTTTAGGGAACAAATCTATGTTAATGGTGATTGATGGCTAATGAGGGAAGGTAAGGTTGACATAAAAGGTTTATAATTGCTTGAAAATGTGGCGAATGGTGACATGTATCTTTGCATCTCCACAAAGAATTTGCTTCAATTTCATTTAAGGGAACAAGTATGAAGTAAACTCTACTTATAAGCTAGTTCATTATTATGAAGTTTTGGTTTTAGATATACCTATGGATGAGATTAAAATCATCTATGACTTTATACCACCATCTCAATTCCAGAGTGACTTCCTCTCCACACTTATACAACATTTTCCAAGGGTGTCTTAAATATGATATACTTTGGGTTGTCGTCTACTTACAACCTCCCTAATATAATAAGCACTATAGTACCAGATTCACCATTTTCATGTATATCTATATTGACGGACAATAGTAGAGATGAGAAAGATTATATAATATTTTAGCACTTAAGGTGACACAATTGATCTTAGACTCTAGATAAGTTCTAAATGGAAATTGAGAGTCGAAGGTGAATCATGGTGTATGATATTGACCTTTGCTTGATCAAGTATGAGAAAATCTAGAACTAAGGGAAACAACAAGGAATTAATGGCAGTTACAAGAGGTTTTCCTTTGGCTCGTGGATCCATTGGCTCATGAATGGGGCCTATATCCTTGTGAACTTAGCAACTGGATTCTTCGAGTTTTGATTAATGAAAAAAATGTGAGGAAGGAAAGATCAATCAGATTTTCCCCGAGTATTTTTGCAAAACGTACATGCAACAAAGCTATGTTGGCGATACTAATTATAACTTTTTGGTACAACTTACCTTGATTTGTGGAGCTTGGCACTGTCTTCTTTTTCTTTACCTTTCAAAACATCTTTCAACATACTACAAATATTTTCCGGTTGCAATAATTTCATGTTAGGACCCATCAAATAAATATTTGCATGTTTATGAAAATAACAAAACGAAGCCAAAAAAGTACAGTTTGAGTAGTTTGTCTCAATGAATAAAAACAACAATAATAATGAACATTTTACGGTGGATAAACATTTTTAATTTAACAATATAAATTACATTAATATTCAAGTAAAATAATTGGTAATAAGAGATCACCTGAGGAAACATGGAGAATCCCAAAACTATGTATATAAGGCCATCAATCACATCTAAACGCCTATTTTGCCTTTGAAGTATGAAAATGTTTCCCAAGGCTATCTGTAACAAGTTCCAATGGATGAGTCAAATAGCAAAAATTAAATTTAAACACTACAATTATAGAAATAGCTGTTTTTAATGTATAATTCCTTACCATTCATTGAGCTCCTCTCTATTTCGAGAATAATTTAATGATCTCTATTAAACATGACCAGCCACGTGAAGGTGGGAGCTCTTATGGCCCCTCCCCCCCCTCACATCAATCTCAATTCCCCAAACCCAATGCATTTACTTGCAAATAAAAATTTAGTGCAAATTCATTCATTCAATAGTTGAGAAAAACTTTCATTAAATCATTCATTAAGCCATTCAGTCATTCAATAGCTGAAAAAACAATTCATTAAACCATTCATTAAATCATTCACTAAACCATTCATTTAGTCAATAGCCGATAAAACTATTCATTAGACCATTCATTAAAGCATTCATTCATTCATGATGATGATGATGATGATGATGTTGATGAGGAAGACAGTGATGATGAAGATGATGATGAAGAATATTATGATGAATATGGTGATGCCGTTGATGATGTCCTATGACATGATGAAGAATATGATGAAGAATCTGACGACCTCGCCAAACCAATGACGCCAAATGTCATCTGTCTTTCTAGGTATGACGATGATGACGATGATAACGATGATTATGATGATTTTGATGATGAGGATGATGATGATGTTGATGTTGATGATGATGATGTTGCTGATGCTGATGACAATGACAATGATGATGATGTTGAATGTGTTCACTAATGCTCATTATTTTTAAACTTAGTGAAAATAATGAGCATTAGTAAACTTCAGTAAATATTTTCCAATATTAATCTACATGAGTCAATATTTGTAAACTCGATGAACATAGTCAAGTTTAGCTAGTTTTAGTAAATATTAGTTGTCATTAGTCAACAAAGGTCATAATTAATCAACATTCATATTATCTTCCATGGCATAAAGTTAACATTTTCTAACATTAGACAAAAGCATGATTTATTTCTTATTAAGCATGGTAAGATGTTCTAACCCCAATTAACAATAAGTCGTAACTAATATAAATTAATTATTATCTTATTTAATTTAGTGTAACTAGCAATAATATTAGCAATGTGATAGCCCCAAGAGTTAGCTCAATCGATCGAGCACCTGTCACTTAAGCACCTCCACTGTATGAGGTCGCAGGTTCCAATCTCCTTGACGCTCTTGGGGTTATGCTTGTGTTAAGATGAAAGGTGTGAGGCCCCTTCGGGTGGGCCCGCATAGACCTATTCCGTGGATGTAACTAGGGTCAAACCGAAGTGAACCACACGAAAGATATTAGCAATGTTACATGAAATTAGTTTACCTTACTCAACATTATTATTTAAGTAGACAACATCAATAAACATAGTTTGCATTAATGAACATAAGTAAACATGGTGAACATTAGTCAAGTTCTTCAATATTAGTCAAGGTTGGTCAACAAAGTAGCCATTATAAGCCAGCCTTAGTTAACATGGTCAACATAATAACTAAGTATAGTCAAATTTAGTCATTTTATCCAACATTAGTTAAATTAAATCAACATTACTCACAATAATCATCTCTTAGTCAACATAAGGTAACATTACTCACAATAAATAAGTTGACATTAGCCAATATCACAATNAATGTAACCTTATTTGTTTTTTTTTATCGAGCATAAGATTGTGACATAACATTATAATGTTACAATATCACTTAACCTTCATAAAACATAATAAAACATATATTAGCACAACTAAACCTAATCAAGACTAATATTATTTAATAATAATAATTACTACTAGAGTTATAATTATTCAAAATGTAACATACCATTATTCAACACTCTTCAATATTAGTAAACATAGTCAACATTCTAGAAACCATAGGCATGTTAATCAATATTGGTTATTATTAGCCATCTTTAATTAACATTATTTACTTAGAAAATAATACTTATCATAAATCAACATTATTCACATGAGAATGCGACAAAAGATGACTTTATATGTGAAATGTTGATATGTTACATAGCCTTCTTTATTCTTTATTGAAAATTGCAATCCAATGTTACATAGCATTCTGTACATACACAAAAATGTGTATTTTTGATCAGCTAATAGCTTGTTTAGAAAAAGACTCTGAAAGTCTTCAGTATGTTCCATAACATAGCAAAAAATAGTAAAACCAATATTGTTGTTGTAAGTATGTTGCAATGTTCAAAATATAAAAAAGATGTTGTCTTTGAAAACCTTTAGAAACCTGTTCAAAATATAAATAACTGCAAACTGTTCAAGAATAGTCCTCTGTGCAAAATATATATCTTGTTTTGTATCTAGTAAATATAAGAAAGGTTTTTGTAAAACTATAATAAAAGACAAAATGTTGCTCATTTTATAAATGGTTTGTCGTAATATTCTTGCATGTTTCCCTCTCGACGTTCTTTTATCTTCTAAATCCCTAGGGCCATCTGCAACCCCTCCTTCAAGAATTTGTCCACCTCTCTGTTGTTATCGTTGTAAACATGTCCGCATGAAAAGGAAACAAAAGAGTTTAGAACCTCTTTAATGGAAGATAAGATGTTGGTAAGTCTTAGATTTCTGCATTGTTGAGTATTGTTAAATAGGGCACCCAGTAGGGGATCCTATTTAGATACAGACCATAAATATTAAAAACAGTAAAACTCCACATAACCGATTCTATACCCCAGAGGTTCAAAGCCTTGACAGTTCTTTCATTCCATCTGACTCTTAGACCCCCCTTGATAGTTTTTTGTAACAAAAAAATATCAGGGTGTTCCAAGCCAACCACCCTCTTGAGTGCTGATCTTTTATGGGGACTATCCAGACCCCTATAGTTGAAGGACATAAGTTTCATCTATGACCCTTCTTCGAAGCTCGCACTGCTCTAAGCGCCCTCTCAATAGACTGTTGTTTCCCTTCCAAGAGATCCTTTTTTGCTTTAGATTGTGCCTTGGAAATAAAGTATTTCCTTCCTCCCCCCTCAGAAGCCATGTTTGTATCTTTTACCTAACATCCCAAGGCTGTCTTAGAGCAAGACTGAAGGAAATAACCAGAATCCGATGAGTCTGGAGGGGATAGAGGAGAGTTAACATCACTGATAACGTGGATAGGTTCAGTAGGCATGGGAGACTCCTCCAAAGAAGCAACATAGATGGGTAAAGTGGCTGGTGTGAGCCGAGATGAGATAGTCAAATTTTTTAAACCCTCCACCCAATCCAAACCAGAAAGAGTACCATTATTTGCAAATAAATTTAAGGAAGGGGAAAGTGAGAAAGAGGAAATACCCGGGAAGGGAATCTGGATGTCGACCGTTCTGCCCACCTCCACATCCAGCAATGGCACCGACTCCTCCTCCTATTGACCTCTATCATCCACCTCAGCACTAATAGGGTCCATAGGTGTCGAGGGCATAGTAGAAGGCAGTTTTGTAAATCACTTTTCCACCCCAGCCTCCTTTTCTCTCTGCTAGTGTCGACGACTATTGAGGGTTCAGACTAAGAGCTTGCAATCTGAGATCGAGTTCCCATAAACATGAAAACACCTGCAATGAAAAGGGACATTTTCATAGTCCAAAGTATGCTTAACAACATAGGCCCCCCAACTCAACATCATGTCTTCTGCTATCCCTTCTTGAACATTTATGCTAACCAATATTCTGGAAACCTTTCGTTGTTTAGTCTCCAAGAAGGAGAGGTCTCCTTCTAAAAATGTACCCAGAATGTTCCCAATGTTTTTTAAATGTTCCTCTGTCCAATATTGAAGTGGGATCCTTGGCAGCCACACCCAAAATGTCACAATATCAACTCCTTCCCTGCTGGCATCGAAAAGGGGGTGCCAAGGTTTGAGAAGCAGAGGCGAATGATGCATTATCCAATTGCGGGTTAAAACCCAATGAAGATGTTCTGGTTGCATAAATTTAAATGCAAACCACCCTCTGGTAAGGGTTTCCACTTCTGGAACAGAGCCCAGGGGCTCCAACCAGCTATCTGCCGCCCACTCTACCATAGTATGCAGAGAGAAGACTCCACCTAAGACTCGCCCCACCAGAGTCTAGTTAGCCATATCTAGAACTTGATGATGAACAATGTCCTCACCCACCGCGTAATTATATACAACCCTCTTTGATTTAATCAGGTTTTTACAGTTCCTCTTATGACCACCCCTGCTCCCAGCCCTAGCTTCGGCATCACTGCTGGAGCCTATTCCAAAAAACCCTTCCCATCCTGGACTAGGGAATCCCTGCTCAAGAGGTCCAATGAAATGGGAAATGGAACCTTGTTCCTCCTTCTGCAGAGATCCGCAGCCTGTAAACCCTAAAGTCTTTGAGCCTCCACCCAAGTTTGTTGTTGAGCTCGATCCATTTACTGCACCCTCCACCACCCCACTATGTTCGAACTATTCTCCAGCATAACCTACCCCCGCTGTCAATGGTGTGTAAATTGAGTCCTTGCTCCACCTCTCTGTGTTACGAGCATCTCCAGCAGATCTCTCTCCAACGAAAGACTATGAACCCTCAGGAAATTGAAGCATTGGAGGGGAGTATAGAATATAGTCTGAAGCGGAGAAACCCTCCACATGGTGCATAGGAGAAAAAACAAACGCTGCAGATCCTTCAACCTAGGGAGGAGAGGAAACCTCCACCTCATAAGGACCGTTACCACCTGTCAAAACCCACATGTCACTCGCTTCTACCTGGTCACTGGAATAGTCAATTTGCTCACTATCTTCCATTTGTCAGTGAAAATGATAAAAATAGTAGTAAACCCAAGAATTACCTCCAGGTAGAAACCGCACCCAATTCTTTTCCACGGATACGGATAAAAAAATCTTTCCCCAGGTTTATATGAACCGCCTCCCGACGCCGGCTTAGCAGTTGACCAAGCCGCCATCAGCAAGCCGTATGGGCCTGACGCTCCTTCGAGGCCCTACTTCGCTAACCTGACAATGCTTCATCACATATATAACTCCTGTATGGTTGGACATCCGACAACTGTGCAGTCGGAAATACGATGTTTCTTAAGTCATAAATTCAACAACTAATTCTACATTTAAAAAAAAAATAATCAAAATTCGAAATTTTAAATTGAAATCCGACAAAACAATACTTTTCGTCGGATGTCGTCAGATTTTGTCATCGGAGTTTGGGTTGAAATCTTGTTGTTATCAAATCAAGAGCTCCTGCTGACCTACTGTCACTATTGGGAAAGGTAGTCTATACATACTTACCAAGAGCACACCCTTTTCACACTTCACTGTGCTCTGTGTTAAACTCAGGAACACCTTTCACAATATCCCTCAAAATCCTCAAAGCGGGATGATGTAGGTGAGCCATTCTTCTATGCCACAGTTCACATAAGTCACCGCAATCACTGCTACTGTCATGGGCTAGAGCATGATGAAGCTAAAAACTGATCTTGTAAATTTTCCTACTTCGAACACCAATTTTCACTGCTGAAGTTATGCTGGATCCCTTAGGATGTATGAGCACATGACCATCTCAAAACACCACCCAAAATCCTTTATACTCTATAGTAGAAACTGAAACCAAGTTTTTCTTCAATCCTGGAACATACATGACATCTCTTGGCTTCATGGATTTTCCATGATCCCTTTAAAAAGAAATAGTTCCTCGTCCAACAACCTTGACCAAGGAGTTGTCTCCCAGTACTACTTCTAGATCCAACCTAGTTTCAGTGAGATCTAAGAAGTACTGTCTAATTCCATTCATGTGACTAGAGGCTCCACTGTCAATGTACCATATGCCAGTGGTAGAAGCACTTGCTGATTGGCTGGACATCAATGACAATTCTCTGTCAATTTTCCCTGTAAATTTCTCATTTATATCTGCAAAAGTGCATGAATGGCAAGAAATGAGAAGACACTCTGTGTCATCGTGTCTCATCTTAGTAGCCATCAGGCATTACTAGAATTCCTTTTTTAAGATCTGACCTTTACTCACTCAGATCTGACACCTGCACTGTATACATGGGTAGATCTGATCTCTATCCTACTGAAACTAGCTAGATTTGTCTCAGATCTAGAATCCAACACTCCAGATCTGATAGATTTGATCTCTACAGTCACAGATATGAGCCCTACTCTTCAGATCTGGTAGATCTAGTCACCCTCTCTATAGATCTGAAAGTGATTTCCCTCCTCTGACCTCTAACAAGGCTATGATACCATGTAATATTTTCTTAGAGGTCTCCACTCGCTCTGAGAAGTCAGGATAATCAAACTGGCATCAATATGAACACTACTTCAAACTATTTAGAACTTGCAGCACAAGAAAATTCTTACTCAGTTAGGAAATCACATGAGACACAAAATTTTACCTTGGAAACCCTAATGGGGAAAACCAATAAACTATGGGGATTTCTAATTTCTCGAGCCCAGAGAAAATAAATAAAATATAACAAGTACATAATGAGTTTAGATCCAAGTGGATGAACCTGAAGGGCCAAAGCCCTATATCTGCATGCAGCTGCAACTATTGCCCTTGGAAAATGTGCCCCCCCAGTAGCACACCCTCACACTGTATTTCTCAACTCTACTCTGTCAATCATTGAACACTGTACTGTCTATCTATCTCTTTGAAGAATGCTCTCTCAGTTATATGTTCTGCTTTTCTCGAATCTGAAAGTAGGAAAACGTCCTCCAGCACTGAAAACATGCCCCAGCTGTACAGTTGCGTCCTCATTGATCAGAGGCACAACTCAGTCGATCTGATATTAGTCTAACACTGAATGATCACATAAATTATTTCCTTAGTCACTGAGGAAACCCCACAAGACTCTGGGCCTTCTCTGCCCCCTCTGGGCCCTCTCTGCCCCCTCAGCAGATGTGTAACAACTACCTCACGTCCCACACATGTGATGTGTTGCTGCTCACGTCCTCCTCCAACTGCTCATGTTGTTTCTTCTCTTCAGACATTGAATCTACTCAGTAAAATTCTTCTGATACTATATAGGAGAAAAGAATCTTCAATCTCTGAAGATCTGTCCTTTCTACTTCCTCAAGAATGCACTCACAACTGTTCTAGCAGTATGTTCCCTTTCCTTGATATGTGTAGCTCTGCTCCATAATCCTATGAAGATGAACTCTCTCCCTCTCTACTCAAGAGGCATGTTAAACTAAACACTTAGACTTCCTTTTATAAGTCACTGAGAAATTAGGTTACCAAAACCCTAATTTCATTTTTATGCAAAATTACTCTTTTGCATATTTCCTCGTTAATATTTCAACATCCACTACACCCTTATTGCAGAATATGCAAGGCCTCTCTTCCCAAACTTCCTTGAGTACCCTCCATCTACCGGATTTACATCAAAGGTGATATGAACGCCTCCTCATTTGTGCAACTAACAACCTTGTGTTTCCTTTAATAGCTTTCCCTAAATATGTTTTCTCTCCATGGTCACAATTTGGACTAAACTCTTTGGTGTAGTATGCCTTTTTATGGCCACTATGATTGGTCCACATGAGAGTCCTAAATTTTTCAATCATGAAATTTTTTATTTCATCATTGGTGTTAGGACACCCATGTAGCTAGATATTCCACTTACTCAACCACTTTTTGTTTTTCTTCGTCCAAGTTTTCTTCCTATGGTCTAACTCCTCCTCCATACCTATCTTGGGCCAATGTTGGTTATCCATGTTTTCAACCTCCTTTAAACAGCTTATTAACTTGGTTATTGATATCACCTCCAACTGAAAATTACATTATTTAGCTAAAATAATTTCATACGGGATTGTGGCTTTAGATTTGAGATTCCTAGTAATTAGTTTCTTATGAATTCTTTCTAGGTGTCTCCGTCTTCAAGTTGAAATTTTGCTTCCCCATACTTCACAACCGTAGAGAACAATCAGTGCGACCAGGAAACCAAAGAGGGGTTTTTGGGTTTTCCAATCCCAAATTTCATCTTTTTTGCACCTATTTTGGAGTAAGTATGAGGCTTTCCATCCTCCCGACATCTTTTTCTCCCTACAATCTCCCAACTGAGCTTATAATGGAAGTCAATCCCAAGATATTTGTGTTCTTTCACTATCTCCAATGGACTACCTTCGAAACGAAAGGTGATTGGTTTGTCTTTTCTATTTAAAGAGAAGATCATTACTTTGGTCTTGGTAATGTTCACTTGCATCTCGACCTCTTGACAAAAGTGTTCTAACGCCTTTAAGTGTTATTTTAATCCATGCGTTATTTTTGAAATTAGAATAAGATTATCTGCGTATAAAAGTAGCTTTACCACATAGCCTACTAGATGGACATCCTCTCCATTTGTTTTGCTTAACCAAGCTTCTAACTTATAAATGTATAAACCAAACAAAGTGGGGGATAGAGGACATCCTTGTTTAATGCCAATATCACTATTAAAACATTAAAACATTCCTTCACTTGTTCTGATTTTAGCTTTAACCTTCTCATAAAGTATAGGAACTGCCAACTATATCCATATGGGAAACCTAACTCTTCCATTCTACTCTATAGTTTGCCTCTAGGAACTATGTTGAAGGCTTTCTTAAAGCCTACAAAAAAAAATAGGTTGTTTCAGCTTGTTTGTCCCAAATTTTCTATATCAATGATCAATGATCAATGGTAGAGTGCCTAGGTCTAGAACTTACTTTCCCTTTTTCCCCTTTTCCCTCATATTTTACCCAACTTCTAATTCTTCGCTCTATCATGCTCCCAAATCTTTCCCATGAGGGGGTTGACCATAATAGTGTGGTAGTTAGAAGGCCCTATTGATATCTCCATTCTTAAAGAGAGGAATGACCACATTAGCAGTCCATTCTCCCAAAAATCTGTCCTGGATGACCCCCTTGAAAATTCCTTTTAAGTGAGGGGCAAGGAGCTCAACCCCCCATTTTAAAAATCCAACTTGAAGCTCGTGTATGTCCTCTGCTTTGCCGCTTGCTAAATTATTTATTCCTTGCTTGATATCATCCACCGTGAACAATCCCACTACTGTTTTCACTATGGGAGGAGTATATTTTTTGTGTACCCTCTCATAAAGGGGTTTCACATACTCTAACCATTGGAAATCTATAATATTTTTTCATTTTAGTTTCCTCTGTGTTGTACTTCTCTCGAAAATCCTTTGGGGTTGTTTTTTCCAAGAGGGATGATCTCCTTTCTTCTTGCATTTACATATTTTTTTTTTTAATTGTACTAATTTTTCATATTTCTTCTACTTTTCTTTGCTCACTTTTCTCTCTTTTAAAGATATCTTGGTTTCCTTACATTCTTCATCATACCATGGATTTGCCAAAAAAGTTATTGTAGCCCTCTTCTTGGGATGAGACCCCTTTTCATGCACTTAATGCCTTGTGGACTGTTGGGATCAACAAAATACTATGAACATGACCACTCGCCTCATTGGTTGTCACATTTTCCATGCTATACTTTATAACTTGAAACTTTCTCTTTAAAAGAACACTAAATATTTCCCTATTTTCCTTATTCATGAGGATTTTTCCTTTGGAAAGTGTTTTCTTTTGTATGCCAAGAATTTGATTATTATGTGGACTAGTAGGAGCAAAGACCAACATAACAAATAGGGTGGCTTGATCATATTTCATTTCAATAAGACAGTCCCCTATATCAAACTTCAACACTCTAGAAGTAAAAATTTGAGAGCAAATTACGTAATCTACCACACTTTGACTATTGTAAGTTTTGCATTTGATACCCACTGAAGTTGGACACCCTCTCATTCCATTGCAAATAACCATTCCAACCAAACTACAAAGCCCCAATAATTCTTCCCCAAAGTGTGTTATGCCCCCTTTTCCGTCTTACTAATCTCTTTCCCATGGTTGATCTCCACTCTCTTCCAATCATAAGGGATTGTTTTCCCCTCTTTCTTCATTGCTCAACTGAAGAGATTGGTTGTTAGTTGTCCTTGTGTTAAAATCACCCATTAACATTATTTCTCCTAAGGAATTGAAGAAAGATATATCTCTTTTCAATGAGGCATACAGGTCTTTGTTGTCTAAATTGCTTATTTTATAGATCTTTGAGTTTTTAGGGAAAAGATAAAAAGCAACCAACCTGGAAGTAACATCCTTCTTAGTTATTTGTAGCCAAATGTATTGTTTGTTTAGGTATTTTTTCCTCTTTTACAATTCCACACCATTTTTCATTTATTAGCACCGTGACTCCCTCGTGTTTCATTTCCTTTGTTCCAAACTGAAATGTTCTTTAACCCTTGAAATCTTGAACCTTGCATCCATCATGCTCATGTGTTTATACAAGAATGACAATATCTTTCCCCTTTGCTATGGGATTGTTACCAACAAAGGGTATCCTATCTAGGACGGTAGAGGTAGGGTAGCTAACTGGGTGACATCGCAAGGGCCTTGTCCACTACTATAGGAGGGGATATGTCACGTCGGATGGGCTCTTTTTGCTTTATATCAATCTAGAAGCGAGATCAAGGAGGAGACCCTAACTAGCATATGAAGACTAGTGAACCAACTCAAGACACTCTAAAGGTTAGGAATGTGAAGTGAAAGTGTTGTCCGTCGATTGCACACCAGCAGCAGAAATCTTTCGAAAGGTGTCTCCTCACTTGAGAAAGTGTGAGAGGTGTGACCTTGGGGGCAAGCACAGAGCTAGGTACTGTCACCTACTCCTAGCTCCTCCGTTTAGGCTAACTCCTAACGAAGCCAAGGGGGGTAGTCCCTAACAAAGAGTTTTCTATGGCTCAATGTTTAAGTTAAGTTTTGGATGTTTTGGATGCGGATGGGTGTTGTTTAGGAGTTATTGTGATTTAAAATGATTAATATTAAGGGGATGATGATTAATTAAAGCAATCCACGTTACTAAGAAGAGATCACACATATAAGCAAAGATTCCAGACTTATAACTTAAGCATTTAAATATAATCAATTGAAATGGACAATAGACAGTTGATCAAGATAGAAAATTAATCAAATATAACAAAGGACCAGTGCCTTATGGAGTCAAATAAGCGCGTGAAATAAAGTCTAGGAATTTAAG
>LPNX011199993.1:162283-177552 GCA_001517045.1 Pseudotsuga menziesii
TGTGTTGAATTGACAATTAGTATTCTAAGATTAATAAGCAAATCTAATTTAAGCATGAAAAAGTAAACATAACACAATCCTCCCCAAATGGGGGAGGATGAGAGTGGGGACTTAAAAACCCCATTCAAGCACAAGATCTTTATTAAGCTTTATTGCAATATGCCTTAAGGATTTTAATCCTTGAAAGGACTTTTCCAATGAAAACAAAGTAACTCTACAATTATTAAAACTTGTAAAAATGAGAGTGCTTCTTTTTTGGCTTTGGATCCTTGTCTTTGGATCTAGCTCTGCTTGCTCTTTTTTGTTTGGTTTCGCTTTTGGTTCACCAGTGGATAAGAGCTCTAAACAAGGACTAGTGAGAGTGTTAGGCAACTAAATTTAACCCGTGACTCGAAAAAATTAAGTGGATGAGAAGATAAGTGCCTTATGAGATGAAACAGGAGATCAAAACAATGGAATGAGACCCAAAATCAAAACCTGGAAATGATCCGGCAAGCTCACCGTTTTTAATGTAAAATGCACGATTTTTGGCGAAACGACTTGGGATTTTTTGAGAATTTAAAATTAAAGATTTTTTTAACATTTTAGGCTAATTTCCAGAATCTGGAAAATTGCAGAAAATCAATAAAAAAAACAGCAAGTACAAAATGGCACGCTTTTCGAGAAAAAATCAAAAAATTAAAAAAAATTAAAAATTTGAAAATTTTTGGAAAATTTCTGATTTTTTAATGAATTTCCAGAATTTAGAATTAACAGAAAAAGTCAAAAATCATCCCAAAAAACAGCGAGCTTGAAATGGCACTCTTTTCGAGAAAATGTCAAAAAATAAAAAATAAATTTTTTTTTTTGAAAATTTTTGGAAAATTTCTGATTTTTTTAATGAATTTCCAGAATTTAGAATTAATGAAAAATATAGAAAACCAGCAAGCCCAAAAAATGGAAAATTTGCACGTTTTTCGAGATAACTCGTGCACATTTTTCAAGGAAAAAAGAAAGCTGGATTTAAAAAGGAAATGAAACTAGATCTTTAAAAATGGACCTTTAGAAAGATGGATTTAGCTTTGAAAAAGTAGATCTAAGGCTAGAAAGCCTAGGTCTATCTTAGTAGAAGCCAAGCAAGCTTAAAATAAAGATTTAAATGACTTGATAACTTCTACAAAAATGGAAAAGAGGTAAGATAGAACCTTGAAAATAGAGATTCACTTGTAGCAATCAAAGTAACCAGGTGTATTGTTTAATCTTTGTTGATGGAAGGAAGGAGAAACCCTGACTGTTGTATTTCTTTCTTGGATTGAAAAGCGCTTAGGAGAACCTGCAAAACGAAGGAATTAGATGAAAATAACCACCGGTTCATGAAGAAGAGCTTGATCTTTAAGCTTGTCCTTCACCTTTGATGATCTCTGCAAAAACCTTGAAAACAAAATTAAATCCGAACAAAATACTCATAAACTAGATTGTTAGCCCTTCAAGAGTATATATTGAATAACGATTTAATAATTGAAAAAGAGAAGGGTAAGAGAGATATCACCAAAAGACGGTAATCCAGAATTCCAATAGCTCATACATAGACCTCCAAAGTCACAACTTTATTCCAATCTTTAAACAAATATTACAATAATTTTGGCAGAGTGTTCATACCCAAAAATCTCCATCCAATAGAGCTGAAAGAGCCTCTATTTAACAAATGAGAGAGTGCTAAAACCCTAAAACCAAAAAATCAACCTTAACCAGCTTAGCCACCTAACAAAGAGCCCAGACCTAAACTGGAGAACCGGGAGTGAGGGGAGGCCTCCACCCAAGCAAGGCACCCCCACTCCAAACCTGTGCACTGAAAACAAGCCAAGGATGAGGCGACACATGTGAGTCTGGGTGTAGGTAAGCTCATCCTTTAGGTCTGGCAGGAGCCTGAGCTAGGTTGGGGAAGCCCACTGATGGTGTAAGCTTCAGTCTTCACCTCGATCAAATCACCGGACCAATGAGAGCTCTCCATCTCATCTTTAGCTGGAGATGACATGTCTGATAAATGATAATAAATTAATTACTCTCTTAATGATGACTGAAGCTGAGTTATGATAACTCCAATCATCATAAGTGTTCCGTGAGATGTCATTTAGTCTTTTATTTTACTAAATTTGGATTAATTTGGAGAGTTTTAGTTTTCTCCAAAATAATCATTTTTTTTTTAATAAAACTTATTTTTTTACTAAAAATCATTTTTTACTCAAAACTGACTTTTTTGAGTAAAAAGACATTATGTGTCCGATTGCTGATCTGAAAGTTGGTTCTGACTGGCTGGCTGATCAAGAATGATTTTTGGCTTAACATTAGAGCCTTCAATCACTGAATTCCAAGTCCGGATCACGAACGGGTTTTTCCATTTAATTTATGGAAAAATTAAGCCAAAAAACTTAGGAAAAGTAATTAAAAGTTAAAAAATAATTTTTCACTGTTCGAAAAAGATTTTTTCGAAATTTTTTAATGTGTCCAGATGACTTAGGATATGACCATGATCTATATAAATAATGTCTAGTAGACTTATAACACTCAGTTGGGCTCTAATAACTCCCCAAGGCCCAGAATTCAACATCGGGCATTCCAGCTTTGGAGGAAGCGGGAGAAAACCTCGTCAATTATACTCGGCTGAAGGCAAAGCATAATTGTCAGAGGCAAAAAACTCCCTGGAATACCCTATTTGAGATTCTACGTCTCAGGAGACCGAACCACTAAAAAATATCCTACTAGCACATTTTATTACAAATCCCGCGGGGCCATGGTCAAAATTATTCAAATAAAAAAGTGACTAGCCAATATTGGCTAGACGAGCAGACGGATCAACTGATACATTGGAATTAGACTTTGAACAAGTTTGTCAACCGGCGGCTCCTCAGGTAACCCAACTATGGTACAAAAAGTTGGATAACATCTGGCTCCAACTGCGGGACGTGTGGTTGATCTAGTCTCTTATGCAAGGAGAGCATACGAGAACCCCAGAATCTCTGGTTTCCATACCCTGTAAAAACATCTCAACTTGACAAGAAAACCTTAGTAGCACAAGTTTTATGAAAAAGAGCCAATGATCCAAAAGTTGCTTTATTCAAAGAAAAATTTCACCGAAAAATTTATTTATTTCTAAGTACATAAAGAAAATGCTAAAGTAAACGCTCACTTTAAGGAGCCTATTTTCCTACTCTAATCATGATACAAAAAAGGTTAGGTGTAATCATAAATCCAGTGTAACCACCTAAGCATTTTATTAATATAAAAATGTTTTTCCTTGTCTTCGGTTACCGGCCAAAGTAAGGACACAATTTCCAGAAAATGCAAACCTGCGCGATGATCCAGAATGGGCGGGCTGGATGGGGAATCATAGGCATGAAGAATGTCATCAAACTTCTTCCCAAACTAGTAGATACTTGCGTAGGATGCTTCTATCCATGACTGGATAGCGCTGATATACAAATCGGGATAATGCGGCAGGTTGACTACTCCATCATGTTGATCATCAAGGCTTATCAAATAATAACTCGTTGTATAAGCCCCAAGGTGCTCCAAAACATAAGGAACATCTATATGTGAAGACGACGGTTGAGAAAAAACTTCAACTAGTTGTATCCCATCTGACTCTTTACCACACAGCTTTTTCAAATCCTTATTACCGATACTTGGATACAATTCTGACTGATCATATGAAAACTATGACTGTTCTTCCTTACAACTTTTATAAGTCTCAGAATAACAACTCCCCTTGCTAGACATATCATAGATGAGATTCTCAAAAATATTTTCAAAAATATCATAAGTTGGATTTTCAATAAAAGTCCAATAATCATCATCCCCATCTATGTCGGATATGAGAGATGCCTCATCACTAGTATCAAGTCCCTGGCTACACTCCTAATTCTGCTCAAAACAATCTTCTTCAAAAAGTTGGGTTTCAAAGATATCACATGGGACCCAACTTTCCAAATATTTGTCATCCTGTGGAGAGCATGGAGGGCTCTCATCACATGAAACCTTTAAAATTGGATTTTCAATTGAAGTCTCGTAGTTGTCATCCATCTTAGAAGAAAAGGATTCTTCGTCACTTGTATCACATCTGATTCTATATCCCTCCTCATGATCATAGTCATCTTCTTCAAAAAAAAGGTCACAAGGTAGTAAACCTTCCAAACTATCATCATTATGCTCATTAATAGGATTAGTGCTAAAGTTTTTAGTGAGATCATCCAATTGCTGACTATAATCTTCAACTTGACCCCGGGTTTCTATGGTGACAGGATGGAGCTGTCCAACTGTGTTAATGTATTCAGGCTCTCTTGAATATTGGTTTGCCTCTCTCCAACTTTCTCCGGAAATATCATGCATGTCATCTACATAGTTTATATACGCAGGCTCGCTTGATGATGTTTTAGGACCAGAACCCTCTGGAAAACCATGCTCTTGAATATAGCATGCATAATAGCAAGAAGATTCTTCATGAAGGTCTTCACATGCCCTACAAAATGGTGTGTAAGTTTCGACCATGTTAGCAGCCTCTAACTGATGAGGAGGCCTCTGTTCATGGCTGTGATTTCTTCTTTGCCATGTTGGTTTTGCAGGGAAGGTTCTAGGAGGTGGTGGAGGTTGAGTTCTTTCAATAGTCATGACCCTATTCTGAACCTCTTTAATCTCTGCTAAGTGTCTTTGTTCTGCTTCTTCCATATTTTTCTTCATCTCCCTTTTTATTTTAGTCATCTGTTTTTCATAGGAATCCTTCATAGCTGATAAAGGATCCTTGTCTTTGGGCTCATTAATTTTCAAAGGAGTTGAAGACCTTGAATAACCGTGGAGGTTAGATTCACCAGATGACTGCATGTTCAGATCAATCTTGATTGCCATCTCCTAAGCCTGGAGCAAGTTAGCAGGCTCCTTGTCTCTGATCTGGTACTGCATTTTGCCACTAAGTGCCTAAATGTAATAGACCAGGATGGTTGGTTTAGTTGGGGCATACTCAGTACGGATGGCATTTGACAATTCCATGAACCTAGTATTGAACTCGTCCATTGTTTCTGTGTCTTTCTTCTTTATGTTGTTCAAGGATGCAAGTTGATGCCGAGGTTCTTTCTTTTCACCGAACTTGTTGGTGAAAAAAGTTTTGAAAGCTGCTAGACTATTAAAGGAATTGTCTGGTAAATTGCTATACTAGTCGCCTGCCTTTCCATCCAGAGATAGAGCAAATAACTTCATATACACATCATCTTGTTGGCTGACTGGATCATTTATATAAGCATTGATACACCTAGAAAAGTTCTTAAGGTGCATGGCGGAGGTAATTTCATCAGTGCCTGTATACATCGGGAGCTTCTCGACAGCTTTGTCTGGAAGACGGTGGGGTTGACCTGCTATCTGAGAAAAGTCAAGCTAAGTAAAATACTCGCCCATTATGTCAGAAACAGTGGTATTAGTGTTTTCAGGAAATAAAATGTGGATGTCTGAAACAGACTCAGATCCAAGTTCTGCAAGGATCCTGCGAGAAGATAGTTTGTTTAATCTCCTCCTTAAGACCTTTTCGGGGTCACGTATGAAATCGACCAAACCTACAGAGTTTCTTCTCGTAGAATACCTTGAGGTGTTAACTGACAGTGGATTTGCCAGGTGGACTTAAGTCTAATTTCATAGAGTGATTGGACTAAAAATCTACCAAAAAGGATAAAAAGGTAAAAAACTAAAAGAAACAAAGGTCGTCCAGGAACAAAAAGATTTGTCCCCGGCAACGGCGCCAAAAGATGTTGTCCGTCGATTGCACACCAGCAGCAGAAATCTTCTGAAAGATGTCTCCTCACTTGAGAAAGTGTGAGAGGTGTGACCTTGGGGGCAAGTACAGAGCTAGGTACTATCACCTACTCCTAGCTCCTCCGTTTAGGCTAACTCCTAACGAAGCCAAGGGGGGTAGTCCCTAACAAAGAGTTTTCTATGGCTCAATTTTAAGTTAAGTTTTGGATGTTTTGAATGCGGATGGGTGTTGTTTAGGAGTTATTGTGATTTAAAATGATTAATATTAAGGGAATGATGATTAATTAAAGCAATCCACGTTGCTAACAAGAGATCACACATATAAGCAAAGATTCCAGACTTATAACTTAAGCATTCAAATATAATCAATTGAAATGGACCATAGACAGTTGATCAAGATAGAAAATTAATCAAATATAACAAAGGATCAGTGCCTTATGGAGTCAAATAAGCTTGTGAAATAAAGTTTAGGAATTTAAGCTAGTGAGTATTAGGTTTTGCAAGTGCTCTTGGTAGATTTTAAGAGTTTTTTGTTTGTGATCTTCACTTATGGTGGCTGGATGTCCTAACTGGTAATACCTTCAGTGGCTCCGTTCGAAGACATGACGGACCTGTCTGAGGTCAAAGGTAAGTGTTCAATAACTTAACTACCAGTGCCCAGATTAGGTAGCCCGACGCCCACAATTGGAATTTGCCGACATGCCTCGGTATTTATCGAACAACGCTGGTGCGTTGTTTATGGGGAAAAGTTTTAGTTAAGTTCCTCTTGTGGGGTTTAGAGATCCAATGTCGTTTCTGGGTATTCCGATCGAAGATTGGTCAGAGCATACTCCGACAAGGAGGGAAGGGGGTTAATTGATCAAATGGATGTGAGTTGCGAATTTTATTAAGTTAATTAATTAAAACTCTCCGACAGAGAGCGCTCTTGACCTTGTGTTCTGACAGTGGTTCAAGAGACTTAGCTAATCTAGATGAAACTAATGTAGGGGCTATGCAAACCTAAGATGCTCTCCAATAGAGAGTGCTCTTGACTTGTGTTTCTGTAAGTTCAAGAGTATTACTTATGAGGATTAATTGATTAAACAAGCACAAGATGAAATTAGTTGATTGGACTCTCCGACAGAGAGCACTCTTGATCCACCTTATGGTGTGATTCAAGAGATTTGCACAGTTGATTTACTTAGAAAAATAAACAATTAAAAGAACTGAGTAATCAACTTAATAAAAATGTGATGAATTGACAATTAGTATTCTAAGATTAATAAGCAAATCTAATTTAAGTATGAACAAGTAAACATAACACAATCCTCCCCAAATGGGGGAGGATGAGAGTGGGGACTTAAAAACCCCACTCAAGCACAAGATCTTTATTAAACTTTATTGCAATATGCCTTAAGGATTTTAATCCTTGACTTTTCCAATGAAAACAAAATAACTCTACAATTATTAAAACTTGTAAAAATGAGAGTGCTTCTTTTTTGGCTTTGGATCCTTGTCTTTGGATCTAGCTTTGCTTGCTCTTTCTTGTTTGGTTTCGCTTTTGGTTCCCCTGTGGATAAGAGCTCTAAACAAAGACTAGTGAGAGTGTTAGACAAACAAATTTAACCTATGACTCGAAAAAATTAAGTGGATGAGAAGATAAGTGCCTTATGAGATGAAACAGGAGATCAAAACAATGGAATGAGACCCAAAATCAAAACTTGGAAAGGATCAGGCAAGCTCACCGTTTTTAATGTAAAATGCACGATTTTTGGCGAAATGACTTGGGATTTTTTGCGAATTTAAAATTAATTTTTTTTAACATTTTAGGCTATTTTTCAGAATCTGGAAAATTGCAGAAAATCAGTAAAAAAAACAGCAAGTACAAAATGGCACGCTTTTCGAGAAAAAGTAAAAAAACTAAAAAAAAAAATTAAAAATTTGAAAATTTTTGGAAAATTTCTGATTTTTTAATGAATTTCCAGAATTTAGAATTAACAGGAAAAAGTAAAAAATCAGCCCAAAAAACAGCGAGCTTGAAATGGCACGCTTTTCAAGAAAAAGTCAAAAAATAAATAAAAAATTAAAGTTTTTGAAAATTTTTGGAAAATTTCTGATTTTTTCAATGAATTTCCAGAATTTAGAATCAATGAAAAATACAAAAAACCAGCAAGCTCAAAAAATGAAAAATTTGCACGTTTTTCGAAAAACTCGTGTACGTTTTCCAAGGCAAAAAGAAAGCTGGATTTAAAAAGGAAATGAAACTAGATCTTTAAAAATGGACCTTTAGAAAGATAGATCTAGCTTTGAAAAAGTAGATCTAAGGCTAGAAAGCCTAGATCTATTTTAGTAGAAGCCAAGCAAGCTTAAAATAAAGATTTAAATGACTTGATAACTTCTACAAAAGTGGAAAAGAGGTAAGATAGAACCTTGAAAATAGAGATCCACTTGTAGCAATCAAAGTAACCAGGTGTATTGTTTAGTCTTTGTTGATGGAAGGAAGGAGAAACCCTGACTGTTGTATTTCTTTCTTGGATTGAGAAGCGCTTAGGAGAACCTGAAAAACGAAGGAATTAGATGAAAATAACCATCGGTTCATGAAGAAGAGCTTGATCTTTAAGCTTGTCCTTCACCTTTGATGATCTCTGCAAAACCCTTGAAAACAAAATTAAATCCGAACAAAATACTCATAAACTAGATTGTTATCCCTTCAAGAGTATATATTGAATAACGATTTAATAATTGAAAAAGAGAAGGGTAAGAGAGATATCACCAAAAGACGGTGTGAACCCACAATTCCAATAGCTCATACATAGACCTCCAAAGTCACAACTTTATTCCAATCTTTAAACAAATATTACAATAATTTTGGCAGAGTGTTCATACCCAAAAATCTCCATCCAATAGAGCTGAAAGAGCCTCTATTTAACAAATGCGAGAGTGCTAAAACCCTAAAACCAAAAAACCAACCCTAACCTGCTTAGCCACCTAACAAAGAGCCCAAACCTAAACTGGAGAACCGGGAGTGAGGGGAGGCCTCCACCCAGGCAAGGCGCCCCCACTCCAAACCTGTGCACTGAAAACAAGCCAAGGATGAGGCCACACATGTGAGTCTGGGTGTAGGTAAGCTCATCCTTTAGGTCTGGCAGGAGCCTAAGCTAGGTTGGGGAAGCCCACTGATGGTGTAAGCTTCAGTCTTCACCTCGATCAAATCACCGGACCAATGAGAGCTCTCCATCTCATCTTTAGCTGGAGATGACATGTCTGATAACTGATAATAAATTAATTGCTCTCTTAATGATGACTGAAGCTGAGTTATGATAACTCCAATAATCATAAGTGTTCCACGTGATGTCATTTAGTCTTTTATTTTACTAAATTTGGATTAATTTGGAGAGTTTTAGTTTTCTCCAAAATAATCATTTTTTTTTAATAAAAATCATTTTTTTACTAAAAATCATTTTTTACTCAAAACTGACTTTTTTGAGTAAAAATGCATTATGTGTCCGATTGCTGATCTGAAAGTTGGTTCTGACTGGCTGGCTGATCAATAATGATTTTTGGCTTAAGGTTAGAGCCTTCAATCACTGAATTCTGAGTCCGGATCACGAACGGGTTTTTTCCAATTAATTTATGGAAAAATTAACCCAAAAAACTTCGGAAAAGTAATTAAAAGTTAAAAAATAATTTTTCACTGTTCGAAAAAGATTTTTTCGAAATTTTTTAATGTGTCCAGATGACTTAGGACATGACCATGATCTATATAAATAATGTCTAGTAGGCTTATAACACTCAGTTGGGCTCTAATAACCCCTGAAGGCCCAGAATTCAACATCGGGTATTCCAGCTTTGGAGAAAGCAGGAGAAAACCTCGTCAATTATACTCGGCTGAAGGCAAAGCATAATTGTCAGGGGCAAAAAACCCCCTGGAATACCCTATTTGAGATTCTACGTCTCAGGAGACCGAACCACTAAAAAATATCCTACTAGCACATTTTATTACAAACCCCGCGGGGCCATGGTCAAAATTATTCAAATAAAAAAGTGACTAGCCAATATTGGCTAGACAAGCAGACGGATCAACTGATACACTGGAATCAGAATTTGAACAAGTCTGTCAACCGGCGGCTCCTCAGTTAACCCAACTATGGTACAAAAAGTTGGATAACATTTGGCTCCAACTGCGGGACGTGTGCTTGATCTAGTCTCTTATGCAAGGAGAGCATACGAGAACCCCAGAATCTCTGGTTTCCATATCCTGTAAAAACATCTCAACTTGACAAGAAAACCTTAGTAGCACAAGTTTTATGAAAAAGAGCCAATGATCCAAAAGTTGCTTTATTCAAAGAAAAAACTTCACCGAAAAATTTATTTATTTCTAAGTACATAAAGAAAATGCTAAAGTAAACGCTCACTTTAAGGAGCCTATTTTCCTACTCTAATCATGATACAAAAAAGGTTAGGTGTAATCATAAATCCAGTGTAGCAACCTAAGCATTTTATTAATATAAAAATGTTTTTCCTTATCTTCGGTTACCCGCCAAAGTAAGGACACAATTTCCAGAAAATGCAAACCTGCGTGATGATCCAGAATGGGTGGGCTGGATGGGGAATCATAGGCATGAAAAATGTCATCAAACTTCTTTCCAAACTGGTAGATACTTGCGCAGGATGCTTCTATCCATGACTGGATAGCGCTGATATACAAATCGGGATAATGCGGCAGGTTGACTACTCCATCATGTTGATCATCAAGGCTTATCAAATAATAACTCGTTGTATAAGCCCCAAGGTGCTCCAAAACATAAGGAACATCTATATGTGAAGACGACGGTTGAGAAAAAACTTCAACTAGTTGTATCCCATTTGACTCTTTACCACACTGCTTTTTCAAATCCTTATTACCGATACTTGGATACAACTCTGACTGATCATATGAAAACTCTGACTGTTCTTCCTTACAACTTTTATAAGTCTCAGAATAACAACTCCCCTTGCTAGACATATCATAGATGAGATTCTCAAAAATATTTTCAAAAATATCATAAGTTGGATTTTCAATAAAAGTCCAATAATCATCATCCCCATCTATGTCGGATATGAGAGATGCCTCATCACTAGTATCAAGTCCCTAGCTACACTCCTCATTCTGCTCAAAACAATCTTCTTCAAAAAGCTGGGTTTCAAAGATATCACATGGGACCCAACTTTCCAAATATTTGTCATCCTGTGGAGAGCATGGAGGGCTCTCATCACATGAAACCTTTAAAATTAGATTTTCAATTGAAATCTCGTAGTTGTCATCCATCTTAGAAGAAAGGGATTCTTCGTCACCTGTATCACATCTGATTCTATATCCCTCCTCATGATCATAGTCATCTTCTTCAGAAAAAAAGGTCACAAGGTAGTAAACCTTCCAAACTATCATCATTATGCTCATTAGTAGGTTTAGTGCTAAAGTTTTTAGTTAGATCATCCAATTGCTGACTATAATCTTCAACTTGACCCAGGGTTTCTATGGTGACAGGATGGAGCTGTCCAACTGTGTTAATGTATTCAGGCTCTCTTGAATATTGGTTTGCCTCTCTCCAACTTTCTCCGGAAATATCATGCATGTCATCTACATAGTTTTTATACTCAGGCTCGCTTGATGATGCTTTAGGACCACAGCCCTCTGGAAAGCCATGCTCTTGAATATAGCATGCATAATAGCAAGAAGATTCTTCATGAAGGTCTTCACATGCCCTACAAAATGGCGTGTAAGTTTCAACCATGTTAGCAGCCTCTAACTGAAGAGGAGGCCTCTGTTCATGGCTGGGATTTCTTCTTTGCCATGTTGGTTTTGCAGGGAAGGTTATAGGAGGTGGTGGAGGTCGAGTTCTTTCAATAGTCATGACCCGATTCTGAACCTATTTAATCTCTGCTAAGTGTCTTTGTTCTGCTTCTTCCATATTTTTCTTCATCTCCCTTTTTATTTTAGTCATCTGTTTTTCATAGGAATCCTTCATAGCTGATAAAGGATCCTTGTCTTTGGGCTCACTAATTTTCAAAGGAGTTGAAGACCTTGAATAACCGTGGAGGTTAGATTCACCAGATGACTGCATGTTCAGATCAATCTTGATTGCCATCTCCTGAGCCTGGAGCAAGTTAGCAGGCTCCTTGTCTCTGATCTGGTACTGCATTTTTCCACTAAGTGCCTCAATGTAATAGACTAGGATGGTTGGTTTAGTTGGGGCATACTCAGTAGGGATGGCATTTGACAATTCCGTGAACCTAGTATTGAACTCGTCCATTGTTTCTGTGTCTTTCTTCTTTATGTTGGTCAAGGATGCAAGTTGATGCCGAGGTTCTTTCTTTTCACCGAACTTGTTGGTGAAAGAAGTTTTGAAAGCTGCTAGACTATTAAAGGAATTGTCTGGTAAATTGCTATACCAGTCGCCTGCCTTTCCATCCAGAGATAGAGCAAATAACTTCATATACACGTCATCTTGTTGGCTGACTGGATCATTTATATAAGCATTGATACACCTAGAAAAGTTCCTAAGTTGCATGGCGGAGGTAATGGCATCAGTGCCTGTATACATCGAGAGCTTCTTGACAGCTTTGTCTGGAAGACGGTGAGGTTGACCTGCTATCTCAGAAAAGTCAAGCTGAGTAAAATACTCGCCCATTATGTCAGAAACAGTGGTATTAGTGTTTTCAGGAAATAAAATGTGGATGTCTGAAACAGACTCAGATCCAAGTTCTGCAAGGATCCTGTGAGAAGATAGTTTGTTTAATCTCCTCAAGACCTTTTCGGGGTCACGGATGAAATCGACCAAACCTACAGAGTTTCTTCTCGTAGAATACCTTGAGTTGTTAACTGACAGTGGAGTCGCCAGGTGGACTTAAGTCTAATTTCATAGAGTGATTGGACTAAAAATCTACCAAAAATGATAAAAAGGTAAAAAACTAAAAGAAACAAAGGTCGTCCAGGAACAAAAAGATTTGTCCCCGGAAACGGCGCCAAAAGATGTTGTCCGTCGATTGCACACCAGCAGCAGAAATCTTCTGAAAGGTGTCTCCTCACTTGAGAAAGTGTGAGAGGTGTGACCTTGGGGGCAAGCACAGAGCTAGGTAGTGTCACCTACTCCTAGCTCCTCCGTTTAGGCTAACTCCTAACGAAGCCAAGGGGGGTAGTCCCTAACAAAGAGTTTTCTATGGCTCAATGTTTAAGTTAAGTTTTGGATGTTTTGGATGCGGATGGGTGTTGGTTAGGAGTTATTGTGATTTAAAATGATTAATATTAAGGGGATGATGATTAATTAAAGCAATCCACGTTGCTAACAAGAGATCACACATATAAGCAAAGATTCCAGACTTATAACTTAAGCATTCAAATATAATCAATTGAAATGGACCATAGACAGTTGATCAAGATAGAAAATTAATCAAATATAACAAAGGACCAGTGCGTTATGGAGTCAAATAAGCGCGTAAAATAAAGTCTATGAATTTAAGCTAGTGAGTATTAGGTTTTGCAAGTGCTCTTGGTAGATTTTAAGAGTTTTTTGTTTGTGATCTTCACTTATGGTGGCTGGATGTCCTAACCGGTAATACCTTCAGTGGCTCCGTTCGAAGACATGACGCACCTGTCTGGGGTCGAAGGTAAGTGTTCAATAACTTAACTACCGGTGCCCAGATTAGGTAGCCCGGCACCCACACTTGCAATTTGCCGACATGCCTCTGTATTTATCGAACAACGCCGGTGCGTTGTTTATGGGGAAAAGTTTTAGTTAAGTTCCTCTTGTGGGGTTTAGAGATCCAATGTCGTTTCTGGGTATTCCGATCGAAGATCGGTCAGAGCATATTCCGGCAAGGAGGGAAGGGGGTTAATTGATTAAATGGGTGTGAGTTGCGAATTTTATTAAGTTAATTAATTAAAACTCTCTGATAGAGGGTGCTCTTGACCTTGTGTTATGACAGTGTTTCAAGAGACTTAGCTAATCTAGATGAAACTAATGTAGGGGTTATGCAAACCTAAGATGCTCTCCGATAGAGAGTGCTCTTGACTTGTGTTTCTGCAAGTTCAAGAGTCTTACTTATGAGGATTAATTGATTAAACAAGCACAAGATGAAATTAGTTGATTGGACTCTCCGACAGAGAGCACTCTTGATCCACCTTATGGTGTGATTCAAGAGATTTGCACAGTTGATTTACTTAGAGAGATAAACAATTAAAATAACTGAGTAATCAACTTAATAAAAAGGTGATGAATTGACAATTAGTATTCTAAGATTAATAAGCAAATCTAATTTAAGCATGAACAAGTAAACATAACACAATCTTCCCCAAATGGGGGAGGATGAGAGTGGGGACTTAAAAACCCCACTCAAGCACAAGATCTTTATTAAACTTTATTGCAATATGCCTTAAGGATTTTAATCCGTGAAAGGACTTTTCCAATGAAAACAAAGTAACTCTACAATTATTAAAACTTGTAAAAATGAGAGTGCTTCTTTTTTGGCTTTGGATCCTTGTCTTTGGATCTAGCTCTGCTTGCTCTTTCTTGTTTGGTTTCGCTTTTGGTTCCCCTGTGGATAAGAGCTCTAAACAAAGACTAGTGAGAGAGTTAGGCAACCAAATTTAACCTGTGACTCGAAAAAATTAAGTGGATGAGAAGATAAGTGCCTTATGAGATGAAACAGGAGATCAAAACAATGGAATGAGACCCAAAATCAAAACTTGGAAAGGATCAGGCAAGCTCACCGTTTTTAATGTAAAATGCACGATTTTTGGCGAAACGACTTGGGATTTTTTGCGAATTTAAAATTAAAGATTTTTTAACATTTTAGGCTAATTTCCAGAATATGGAAAATTGCAGAAAATCAGTAAAAAAAACAGCAAGTACAAAATGACACGCTTTTCGAGAAAAAAGTCAAAAAATTAAAAAAGATTAAAAATTTGAAAATTCTTGGAAAATTTCTGATTTTTTAATGAATTTCCAGAATTTAGAATTAACAGAAAAAAGTAAAAAATCAGCCCAAAAAACAGCGAGCTTGAAATGGCATGCTTTTCGAGAAAAAGTCAAAATAAAAAAAAATTAAAATTTTTGAAATTTTTTCGAAAATTTCTGATTTTTTCAATGAATTTCTAGAATTTAGAATTAATGAAAAATACAGAAAACCAGCAAGCCCAAAAAATCGAAAATTTGCATGTTTTTCGAGAAAACTCATGCACGTTTTCCAAGGCAAAAAGAAAACTGGATTTAAAAAGGAAATGAAACTAGATCTTTAAAAATGGACCTTTAGAAAGATGGATCTAGCTTTGAAAAAGTAGATCTAAGGCTAGAAAGCCTAGATCTATCTTAGTAGAAGCCAAGCAAGCTTAAAATAAAGATTTAAATGACTTGATAACTTCTACAAAAGTAGAAAAGATGTAAGATAGAACCTTGAAAATAGAGATCCATTTGTAGCAATCAAAGTAACCAGGTGTATTGTTTAATCTTTGTTGATGGAAGGAAGGAGAAACCCTGACT
>LPNX011199993.1:177675-211984 GCA_001517045.1 Pseudotsuga menziesii
TGAGAACCAGGAGTGAGGGGAGGCCTCCACCCAGGAAAGGTGCCCCCACTCCAAACCTGTGCACTGAAAACAAGCCAAGGATGAGGCCACACATGTGAGTCTGGGTGTAGGTAAGCTCATCCTTTAGGTCTGGCAGGAGCCTGAGCTAGGTTTGGGAATCCCACTGATGGTGTAAGCTTCAGTCTTCACCTCGATCAAATCACCGGACCAATGAGAGCTCTCCATCTCATCTTTAGCTGGAGATGACATGTCTGATAACTGATAATAAATTAATTGCTCTCTTAATGATGACTGAAGCTGAGTTATGATAACTCCAATCATCATAAGTGTTCCATGAGATGTCATTTAGTCTCTTATTTTACTAAATTTGGATTAATTTGGAGAGTTTTAGTTTTCTCCAAAATAATCATTTTTTTTAATAAAAATCATTTTTTACTCAAAACTGACTTTTTTGAGTAAAAATGCATTATGTGTCCGATTGCTGATCTGAAAGTTGGTTCTGACTGGCTGGCTTATCAAGAATTATTTTTGGCTTAAGGTTAGAGCCTTCAATCACTGAATTCTGAGTCCGGATCACGAACGGGTTTTTTCCATTTAATTTATGGAAAAATTAACCCAAAAAACTTAGGAAAAGTAATTAAAAGTTAAAAAATAATTTTTCACTGTTCGAAAAAGATTTTTTCAAATTTTTTTAATTTGTCCAGATGACTTAGGACATGACCATGATCTATATAAATAATGTCTAGTAGGATTATAACACTCAGTTGGGCTCTAATAACCCCCCAAGGCCCAGAATTCAACATCGGGCATTCCAGCTTTGGAGGAATCGGGAGAAAACCTCGTCAATTATACTTGGCTGAAGGCAAAGCATAATTGTCAGGGGCAAAAAACTCCCTGGAATACCCTATTTGAGATTCTACGTCTCAGGAGACCGAACCACTAAAAAATATCCTACTAGCACATTTTATTACAAACCCCGCGGGGCCATGGTCAAAATTATTCAAATAAAAAAGTGACTAGCCAATATTGGCTAGACAAGCAGATGGATCAACTGATTCACTGGAATCAGACTTTGAACAAGTCTGTCAACCGGCGGCTCCTCAGGTAACCCAACTATGGTGCAAAAAGTTGGATAACAGAAAGTAGATATTGAGTCGACAAATCTAGATGTAGGGAATGGATGTGGTTTTTAGGATTTAAGGGTCGGTTGCAGAGGCTTAAGCAAGAATCAAATACTCAACCAACAGTAAAATGCACCACAATGATTTTATGTAATCCGATCTAAATAGATCTAGTGCCAAGGAAGAATACGCAAATGAGATCCACCTAGGGTTTATGCAAAAAAATTGGTATGTGGAACCCAGTGAGGAAATTAAGGAGTGAAGTGACACTAGAAATGTTTTCTTTACTTAGATAACATGTTTTGATAGGGTTCAAGTGATACCCAACTGATAGATCAATTAAAAAGACTAAAAACCCAAGCAGGGTGTCCCACCTAGAAGTGACTAGTGCTAGATCCTTGGGTAAATGGGGTCGATTTTAGTTGAAACTTCAGATCTAGGGTTTACAATTTATTTTGGACTTGGGTTTTAAGTTTCAAGTTCAAATAATCATCGGATCTATCATATCTAGAAAATTAGAGTTTTGACTTTAGGGTTTTTATGGTGACAGATGAAATAGACCCCGAAAATGAAAAAATAAATTGAAACACACCTAGAAATTCTTGCAGACGCCAAGTGTGATGATGATATTCCCAATCCGGATCAATTGCAAGTGGGCTATTTTATTCCTTGGTGAAATTGCTATGCTCTCCAAGTGACCAGTGCACCCCTCTCTTGCACAACCAATCAACCTGAAAGTTATAATTGACCCACAAGCTAGAAACAAAGATCTACAAGAGAACTCATGGAAAATAGAAATGATCCGTAAAGATGCAATAAAGAAACCCTCTGACTTGAAATCGATTTCTAGGAATTATATGGGAGTCTCCTCCACAATAGCACCCTCTTCAACATGCCCCTGCAAGAAAAATAATATGGAAAATCAAAGATCCTCAAGAATCCCAAATAGAAAAGAATTTCTAATCTCCACATGACAACATTCTACAAAGCTTCCAAATATTTTTGAAAACTATTTTTATTATTGCTAGAATCCAAGAGCCAAAAGTCCCATTACAAATGAGAGAGCATCTCAATATATAGATCTCGCAAATACAAAATCCCTAGCTCCAAAAGTATAAACGAATAGGATCAAAAGATGAGACATAAATATCAACGGCTAAGATGAGTCAGATACATCATACATATATCACTCAATAAGGAGGGGCACACCCACTCAAAAACACCTAGAGGAGACATAATTCATGACATGTGACTAGGAAGTCATAACATAGAACATGGTGGGGTCTAGGAGATGAACACATTTTTCATTAGACACACCCCAATGCACAATCATAAAATATAATCGCGACTCGAAATAAAGTGTCTAAAGATACTAAGACACACGCCCCAAACAATATAATAAAACACCCCAAGTGATGTGAACTAGGACACGTGGACCCCAAAGATGATACAAATGATGCCAAAGGGGGAAGAATACACCAACAATATATCTCATACCAATTCCATGCCATTTCCTTTCCCCACTTAGCCAAATCGATTTCTTCGTAAGACATTTTCATTTATATTTTATGTCAAAATACTGCCTTGGGAGAATAAAAATGCTCATATCTCACTATTGATTGAACCTGACTCCTGAGCGCCAACTCACATAAGCCAACACCGAGACACATATAAACATGGATATCCATCTCAACATAGAGGTGAAGGTGGGGTAAATCCTTGTTACGGAGAGAAATTCCTATGGCTTGGGGTACCACAACAGACAACTTGACTCCAGAAATCAATCCTTTCCAATATGCAATAGAAATTAAATGTCTAACACTAAAGAGTCAGACCTCGTACCTTATTCTGGACGGTTGAAGTAGATCTCCATTGAGCTTTCCAATCTTCAGCTTGAATTGATAGATTACTTCCTCAACAACAAGTAAACAATACAAGCATTCTATATATCATGGTGTTGGATCTATTTTAGCATATATAATCAATAATGTACAAGCATTTGATATAATCCCATGGATAAAATATTCATTCAAACACATATTATTGGACAGGAAAATATATTTCTATTAATATAAATCAGAGATTACAAGATACAACCTCTGACGGCACGTTTGCGAACCGGAGAAACTGAATCCCCCACTTGGGCCTCTACCACCTCAATCCTCCATCTCTCGATAGCAAGCTCACAGGAAAAAGGCAAGTTTGGGAAGAACACACTAGTGCTCCAAGGGACAAAGGGATGTAGACTCAAGCATAAGTTCCGGCAACAATGGACTAATGTTTCTTTGCTCTCAATTCTCTCTTATGCCTTCAATGTACCGAGGGGTTCCTTATATAGCTTTTCAAAGGGGTAATGAAAGATCGAATCCGAGCCATCTCAAGGCATAGGGAAGGCCAGGAGTCAAATGATTCGGATCCATGTCAAGGAAAACTCCAAAAGGATTTGGATTATGCACACATCTCGATGTATGCGGTTTTAGAGGTCAAACCTGCGTATATACGCGCTTATAGGTTTAAAAGTCGCGCGTATCATTTTTCATATGTTTTTAGGGATGATCAAGGAAACATCAAAGGACAAAAAATGGTCCATGGGGTCTAAGGAGTCTGCAGTGGGACAGGGGAAGGCCATACAAAGTGTGATTCACCTGGAGTGGTGAAATCAGCTATAACAGATGCCCCCTAATGTGTGAGGTCAGAGGGGTCATACGATGGCCGAAATACATTATAAGTCCATCCCAGAAGTGGAGTGATGAAGGATCCCAAATGGAAGACCAGCCACACAATCATCATAGTACATTAATACAACTCTGCATATAACTGCAAATACATATAGCAGTGCTGGATACATAAGAGTACAATGGCCATGAATATGCATGATACATGATATCACATATGTGGTCATAGCCACGTACAATATACATAGATCAGAATCTCCATGATGAAGATATACATAAGACCATGATCTCCATAATGGCTGAAGATATAACATATCAAGATATCCATAGTGGCTGGAAACATCTGACATATACTGGAATCAAGTCACGAGAGCTGAAATCTCATGAACACTGGCACGATCAAAGAGGTAGCATATAAGAGATGCCACCAATCTAGAAAGTCTTCTACACAAACCGCTACGAGTACATGTCCTACTATGCAAATAGAGGTGTCGAGTTCGAACATAGTAGTCCATCGTCTGATTATCGGTCATTAATGTATACTGTTAACAGACGCGAGATCACCCACCCATAATGAAAATGGGAATCAAGGTACTAGAGTGCAAACTAACAAGTGTGAATAAATGTGTTGAGGTCGAACACTTGAGAGGATCCATCGATCAGGGGATATTGATGTATTCCCAAGAACTGTCGATGGCGAGAGAACCTGCCATTGATGAATGCAAGTCTCAAGGCACTCAAAAGGACTCTAGATTCCAATCCCAGAATAAATGATCTGAAGTCGATGGGATGAAATCTGCTGGAAGGAGGGCATTAAGGCATCCCCCATCATCCAACACGAGGTACTCAGCAAAGCTGTATAATGTGGAAGGACTCGATCATAAGGTGCACAAACCAGTAACTGTACCGGGAATGGCCGACATGCAAAGTCAAGATAACTGAGAAATGGCCGACTCAGGCTTCAACTTCCTTCGAACAAGAGCATAACGACGTATGGTGACTGAATGAAGGCAGCATAGACTCGATATACAAACTGGGACATCTCTGCGACACAGGAGGCATCGATAGAGGCTCCATAGGGACTGGAAGCTTAACCAGTCGGTGGATATAAACGAGTACAGCTCCTAAAGTCAAACTATAACCCAACCAATGGATGTGATATATAGTGCTCTGTTCGAAGGTGACACGAATCGACAGCTGCCACATATAACATCTTTCCTTGTCCGGCTTTTTGGTTTTTAATTTTTTTTTGGACTTTTTCAGTTATTTAAAAAGCTTGAAAAAAGAATAAAATAGCTTTATAGTTACAAACTAGGAGGAGACGAGTGTCATAAGGGCAAACAAGCTAGTTCCAAACAGTGGAACATACCTATGCTCAATGCAAGGATACATGTGTAGGATATCGACACTCGGGGGGAAATCCCCTCCGAGTAAAAAGGAAATCAAGCTGTGAAGGATATAAGAAATGGCTCTGCATGGCTAGTCATGAGACAAGCTTGGGCTATATGGCTGAAACGCAATGTCAGGGGAGCCGACATAAAGCTCAATAAGGCAGGAAAAACTCATGATAATGCATTCACAACTTAACATGAGGGAGTCCTGAGGGAAATTGGCCAGCAAAAGATCAAGAGGAGTATGAGGCTCTTGTGAAATGTCATGGCAGTACTATACAACGGACTCCCACACCCTAAAGGAGAAAAAATTAGCATGGGCACCAAATGCAAATAGGGCACTAACTAGGGTACCCATGTATGGTAAAGCTCTACCACTCATATCATACCACTTCTAAAGCAGCAAGAAGGTTCCGTGACATAATAGAGTGGGTTCGTACCTAAGGTCATGATGAAATGGTCATAAGGTTATGCAAAATGCAAATGGTGATAAAACCTAACCTATATGCTAGTTTAGACATGATATCTGAGATCGGCACGAACGGGTCAATCCAATGGCTGAAACGACACTGAAAAATGCCTTCTACATCACGAATTATGTCAAAAACGGTCCAAAATGGTTAGAAAATGTCGAAACTATAGGAAAGGGGGTGCAAATTTTCAAATATTTGAAAAATTTCTATAAATAGTAAAAAATTCAAAATATTATAAATCATTTGAAACTTTTAGCCATTTGAGCTCTGATTTTCAACAACGAATTCCAGGAGATCCAGCCAGCGGAATTCAGTACCGTTTCTTCCAGGGATTTACTCATGCTCTCCTTTTGCATTTTGATACCATTTTTATGAATTTTCATGGTCAAATAAGGTTTTTAGGCCAACCCAAAATGAGTGCTGCGGCCCACGCGGAAATCGAGGTTTTTTCTGCATATAGGGCTGGATATACGCGGAAAATGGCCTCAAACCTGCGTACATACGCGACTGTTTTCAAAACAGTCGCATATGAGGCCGCGCATATGGTTTTTTCAATAAACTAATTGGCAAATTTGCAATTTCTTGTGCAGGATGGTCCTAGAGTGGAGAGAGGGTGAGCATGGTGAAGTAGAGGAAGCAGTAAGGGCCGACTTAATGGCTCAACAAGCTCTACATGTATGCGAACTCTACAAGTTTTGGTGTCTTGGTAGTTTGAGGGCCAAACCAAGACTATTACAGATGCTGGTAGATTACTGGGATCCAGACTCGGAGTCTTTCCATATCGATGGGATGTCCCTCACCATAGAGGTGGAGGACATATACTTTATCACAGGGCTTCCTAGACGAGGGGAAGTGGTGAACCTTCGTTCTCGTGGTGGGCCAGGAGGTGGCCTGACTATCGACGAGTACATAGCAGTGTACTGTTATCCAGACACTGAGAAGGTGGGGAGTCAAGTCCCTACCAATGCTATACAGGTGCTGGGTCTACAGGCCATATTACTAACGTTGGGCAGGATAGTAGGCTTGGCATCACTCCACTAGGCCTCGTGGCCTCTGATGTTCTATGCAGTGGAGTGCATGAGACCCACGATCTACGACTGGAGTACTACACTACTAAGCAACATGAAACACCAGCTCAGTGAGTGTAAGGTAGGCAGGGTGCGGAACTTCGGGTTCAGCAGTATTTTGAGCATGTTTTTCTTCAAGCGTGTTCCAGGATTGAGCCCCAGAGTGGACGTTCCTCTTCACGGGGTTCGAGATCCGGCCCAACGGCGTTGGGCAGATGCTATGCGCAGACTGGGGGGTGGTAGGGTGACCAACCCATATCCAGCTGACTTCTTTCCATGGTGGCGACGACAGATAGTTGCCATCGATGACTACCCCTATGTAGGGATAGATTTTCGGGGGGACCCGGACATGCCGTTACCACCAGGATCGGCATATGGTGACATAGGTAACGAATCTCGACCTTCTCTTTTAAAACTTTTGAGTTATTTAATTTTTTTGTATTTTCTTGATTATGTGGAATCAAAAAGACATATTTTTGGGTGATGATACATAGTGACATCTACCATTTGTGTGTAGATGTGGGACCACAGCGGCCAGAGGGCTTCCCTTGTCATAGACAGAGGGGAAGAGGAGATGACATCACGGGTGTGGATGCAGAGCGAACGCTCCAAAGCATTCATACCAACTTCGTGAGATTGACACGTAGAGTTCCCATGGCGCAAGTCGAGGACTTGCCTGAGGCCATGCAGTGGCAGGTGGTGGGTGTACCACACGAATGGGTGCGTTTATTTTGACGGCTGGCTAGAGCCGTAGTGACCTTCCATGATCACAACCCTCCTCCTCCTCCATAGGATTAGACACTTGGGAGTGTATACATTTTGTACGACCGTGTATTATATGATGGTGGCTTAAAAGCCCCAATTTTGTATCATGACACTATGTATTATCACATTTTTTATGTATATATAAAACGTTTTATGGTGATCGAGTTATTTATTTACATGTGTAAAAATTGTGTTTGTGATTAACTTATTATGAATGAAACAAATGCCAATCTAACACGTAGTTAGCATATGAGTTAGCAACTTGATTATTATTTTTTGGAATGTGTATATATGTTATATTGTCAAATTGTCGTTCTAACAATCTCACACGCAAGAACCTTCTCAATAACGTCGGATCTCTAACATGGTACAAACCATTGAGTTGTGACACTACTAACTCCGAATCAAGACGTACCTCAAGAGATAGAACGCCATGTAAAATGGCATCCCGTAGAAGCTCAATAACGACGCTATATTCAACAACATTATTGGAAGATGGCCGTAGACATACACCTCCTGAAGACAGTACCTGACCCATAGGAGTATAAATCACCCAAGCAGCAGAGGCTGAGTGTTGAGTGTGACGGCTTGCACCATCCGCGAATCCTATGTAGGTGGAAGATTCCATTGACATCTGCCAAAAGAAACGGAAACTAATGACAAACCCGATCACGATAAGAAAAATACCTAACTATGCAAAGTTGTACAACAATATACAACAAGCAGCCTTGGCTAAAGATCACGCATAGTATTTTTTGAGATAGAGCCCATTTCTAGGCTCCGCCAAAGTTGTTCCTTCGTAATCCACTAACTCATACGCACCCTTCTCTAACACATGCTTGACCACGTAAGGACCACGCCACATAGGATTAAATTTCCCTACCCCCAAGGGTTCTTTCGGTTGATCCCACAAAATGACCAAGTCTCCTTCACTAAACGCTCTTGGACAGACAGACTTATCGTACTGGACCTTAACATGACGTTTATTGACTTCTAGAGCCACCAAGGGATCCCAACGCTGCTCATCAAGTTGCTCAAGGTGAACCAAACGCTCCTCCAATGGGGAAGTGTCCGGTAAGAGTTCCACAGCTAGCTTCAACGAAGGAATTTCGCATTCAACTGGCAATATTGACTCCACTCCATGTACAAGCTGATATGGAGAAAAATCAGTGGTAGTGTTAACAGTGGTTCGATATGCCCATAAAACAGGATATAAAATAATGTGCCAATTATTCTTGCTTTGTGCGATGGTTCATTGGAGAATGGATTTGAGTGATTTATTCACTGCCTCTACCTGTCCATTCGCTTGGAGGTAGTAAGAAGATGAATGCTCTTGCTTATACCCTAACTTGGATGCCAACTCTTCCATCATACGGTTCTGAAAGTGCGAGCCATGGTCAGTGACAAGCTCTTTCGGAATCCCGAACCGAGTAATAATTTGGTTGAACACAAAGTGAGCGGCTGTCTCACCGTCGTATTTTACTATAGGCATAGCCTCAGCCCATTTCGTGAAATAATCAACAGCCACTATAATGTGATGGTGCCCCCCAGCCGAAGCTTGGTTGCAATCGATAAAATCGAGGCCCCACTTAGTGAAGGGACCGACGGTGATAATGGGATGTAACAGGGCAGGTTTTGAGCGCATATTACATGTGAACACCTGGCAAGGGTGGCACCTCTTGACCGCATCAACACAATCCTTAAAGATCGACGGCCAGAAATAACCTGCTCGTAAAATATTTTGAGCTGTAGAAAGCCTAGATAAATGACCACCACACGCCCCTCCGTGGCAATCATTCAACACTACCTCAGCCTCTTCATGAGTTAAAAAATGTTGTAAAATGGAATATACCCCACGGTGGTACAAATTATTGTCCACTATGAGGTAGTTCTTAGAGACGTGATGTAATCGTCGTCGTTCATCTCGCGAGAGGTGAGTAGGGGTCTTCAGTGTTTGTAAATATATTATGATATCCCCATACCATGGGTCTAACGTTGAGATTAAGAAGATGTGTTCATCGACAAACGTATCTTCACAAACCAACTCCTCGGCCTCGCTCGGGAAATCCGATATAAGCTCTGCAAAAATTAAGCTCAAGACCTGCAACAAAACCACTCACTGATGGTGTTCTTGGTTCATTTCAAATGCAATAGGAAACAAAATTTGCGAAAAAGAAAAATCAACCTGCTGCACCAGCCAGTCAACCCGTTCCACCACCCAAAACTGCATCCTTTCCTGTTGTTTGCATCGATGTAAATGTGATTCAATCCACAAATCTTCGGGAGGAAAGAAGAAATGTAAAAATAAATCTAAGAAATCTGATAACCAATAGGAAGGTAAAACACTAAACCCTGATGTTGATTCTAAGAATAAGAGAAAGGAAAAGTTTCCTTGCCTAATTTGTGGAGGTGATCATTTTACTAAAGAGTGTCCTCATCGAGAGGAAGTTAGAATTTTTTTGAAAAGCTCACCCACCCATGCAGTTCTTACATACCCTTTCCCCACCCCTGCAGTTATTACAGACCTTTTCCCCACCCAACATAAATTGATTGATCATGAATCCTTGCATGAGCCTTCTTCGTCCTCCATTGATGAAGTCAAAATGATGTCAAGTGAAACAGTTCACCTTCACACAAGATCCCAAAGTTATGACCCTCCTCCAGAAAAGAAAACTGATGATGTTCCATATGATAAACCTTCAGTTTCCACCACCCTCCAAGCAACGGTCTTCATATTGAAAAACCTATTCCTGATGCAATTCTTCGCCCACCTAAGAGTACACTTCGAAAGTCCATTCTTAATCCTAATGCACGTGCTTCCCAATACTATAATATAATAGAATATCTAGCCCAAGCACCTTGCACTATGTCGGCTCTTGAGGTACTCCAAACATGTGCTACACATCGAAATAATTTTTTAACAACCCTTGGAGCTTTGGATCTTGAAAAATAGCAACATCATCACTTTCAAGTTGGATGATTTCAAATCTAGGCTCTCACATTGTTGGGGCGCGCACCTTAATGGTCCTTAATTTTGGTAACTCCGCGGTTTTTGTGGAAGCTTGTAAGCGGAGTTGCGACTCAAAATAGTCTTAGGGGTGTCGGGGTTGAGTCAAAGCCCTCTTTTTTTATAATTGTCCATAAATTTCGGGTGTAAGCCCATGATTTTGTAATAGTGCAATTGTATAAATAGGCACTCATATAAAGATGTCAAGGGTATCTAATGAAATGAGGATAATATGATGCAAAGAATTTAGATCTATTTTTGGGTTTTAAGGTCAAGTCCCAGCTGTGTGCATGGACGACCTCTGCAGCTGTGTGTACGGAGGGTTTTTGTAAGGAAAGGAACTGCAGCTGAGTGCGCAGCTTAGAGATTGTAAGAAAGGAACTGCAGCTAAGTGCGCAGTTAGACTTGAAGGACGGATCTGCTGCTGAGTGCACAGATTAGAACTGTTGTTTTGTAAGAAGTGGAATAAAAGCGCAGTTTTGTGGACGTAGCCCCTAAACTGGGGGTGAACTATGTTATATCTTGTGTTGTGGTTCTTTTGTGTTGTTTCTGTTATGGTTTTATAACTGCTAAATAATAACTTCGCTGTGAATTCCCAGTTAAGGGTTAAGCAAGTAACTGTATGTTTATCTAACTACGAAGCTATGTATTGTATGATTATTATTTGTTAAGGCTAAAGGTACAGTAATATCCATCTTCTGCTTGCAGAAACCTGGTTTTGCGGCACCCCATAGCTGTTTCGGGTGAGACTGCAACCTGTTCGCAAGTTGTTGCCGAAAGGGCCAACACTGTGGGTCTTTTTGTTGGTGTGAAGTTAATGGTATAAAACCCGGGTCTGCCCTAAGCCCAACACACATCAGTTGGATTTTCAGTTGTCCACAAAATATATTGGAAATACCATCCGTCGTACCGTATTGGATGAAGGAGCCTCTACCTTGATCATGTCTTTGTCTTGTTGGCGAGCCATTGGTTCTCCTGAAATTAATCGTTCACCCACGACACTAAAGGCCTTTGATGGTCATAGATTCCAACCTTATGGATTACTCCCTTTCTCTAGATTGAACTGGGGGTGAAATAAGTTTCCATTCATGTTGAAGGTGTTGACGCTCCTTTGGCTTACAATCTTCTCCTAGGTCACAACTGGTTTTATGCTATGCAAGATGTTGCTTCATCCATTTTTCAGATATTTTAGTTCCCATTCCAAGGGAATATTGTTACGCTATATCAATTAGATTTCATTTCGCCAAATGCCATCTCGAATATTGCAAACAAAGTTCCTCTTCTGACACTGCCACAATATCATAACATTGGAGTAGGCCTTCTTAAATATTATTCACTCATGGGAATCTTTTCGTTATCAAATCCTCCTCCTGTTTCGCAGTCTGCATCCATGAACATGATTTCTACTTCTATTATAGATAAATGAAAGTCCATTGTTGAATCAACATCAATGAGTCCTTTTGAAGAAATATACCATGCTATTAAAAAAACTAGTGACTCCACCATCAATGATCATTTGTGTTAGGATTATTAATCCTCCCTTGAGGATAGTGTCTATTAGATTATTTAGCCTAACTTAGGAACCTTAATTAATTAATTGGGTCCACTTGGCCTAATGGGGCCACATGTACCAGTCCCTGGAGTGTGGGGAACACTGCTAGAGGTTAACTGCCACTTACTACATGTGCATGCATCAGTTTGGGTGCCTCCTAGACCAATCTCTACATTTTAAGAGCCAGTGGGAGTCCCGACACCAACCTAATTTAGTTAGTTGGAGTTAATACTAGCTAGTCTCAGTTAGCCCCCATTTACTTTCAGTTAGTTCACAATCCGTTATCTAGTGCAAGCTTTGCATGGATAATGCATGGCTGCATGTGGAGTAGGCGCCTTTTCCCACCTACCACACTCAGTTGCACTGAGTTAACTAACTGTCATTGATTATTTGAGTTATTGGACATCTCGGAGTTGATCTGTTGGATTCCGACATTGATTGAGACACCATGAGTTAGATAGTCAGTTAGCTACATTCAGATCCAGTGGATAGATTCAAATTGCATGTCATGCATTCGAATTATTTTCCTATGTAAACTATTGTAACACTAGATTTTATTATTGTGAATGATACTGTATATTCTTGAGCAATACTTGTTCGTTTTCTAATATGGTATTAGAGCCTTCTTAGGCAGGTTTCATGTTTGTTTCTCTCCATTGAACATCAGAAGTAGCTGGGTTTCCATAGAAGTACCCTATGAAAATTTGCTAGCTCTGAATTTATTTAGAGCGGAGTAGAGGGTGTGACAGACCCTGAAAATATGTTCATGTAAAGATGAAAAACATGATTCTAATAGTTCAAATATTTTTAGTTTTGCAGTGATATTTTGTAGGTTCAACTTCATATGGATTCGATATTATCAGCTCCTCTTCTTACTCTATCCACAAGATATTCAGAATGGAAGTCGAAGATGATTTCATCTCTGAAGAGACAAGGTCTCTATGAGGTATCTATGGGACTTGGTAAAGAGTCTTATGAATATGAGAAAGAATGGCTAAATGATGGTGATAGAGCTTATGGAGCAATATGTGGGAATTTTTCTCGAAGCTTGCTTATAGACCTTATTGAGTTTGCAGAATACCCAAAGGATCTCTGGATAAAACTGGATAGAGTCTTTGGGAAGCACAATGAGGATTGTTATAGCAATATGGGGAGCACATTCAGAACCACAAGAGTTCTTTACTCAAAATTCTAGGCCTCTAATCTCTCTGATGAAGTTGTTAAAGATGAAAAAGAAGTAGAATCTTCCTCACAGTCAATTTGAATTGAAGAAAGTCTCCTTGGAGTGACTCCTTCTCCTGCTGCTCCGGAAGTGTTTGAGATCTATGATATCTCATCTCCTCACATGGATGATCCAAAAGAAGACATTCGAATCTTTGTTATTGAAGAAAATCTCTCCTTACATTCTATGCAAAAATTCTCCATTGATTCTTCTATTATAAATTATGTGCATAATTTACCGGTGATTTCTCTAGGAAAGGGTGAGGAATTTGATTTCTCTGTCTCTAATGATGTTTTTGGTGTGCAGATAAGTAATTATTTGGATATTTTGGAAATAATATCATATTGTAGGAGTGATCCATTCACTCTCATTGATCTAGGGATTCCAACAAATTCCTACATGATTGCATGCACTGATACTCTAGATTTTGAAGAAGAGGAAAACTGCGCATCTACCATCTCGGTGGAGCACACTCTTAGATCTGATATGGACTTTATTGGATTTGATATGATCTTATTTGGATATGATATGATATTAATTGGTTCTAGGGTTCAAAATCTTTCAGTATTGCTTGTAGCTGTTCTCATCAATTTTGGTGTGAAGAAACAAGTACCAAAAATCTCTTTCAAAGGTTTTGAAGAAGGAGAAAACTGTGCATCTACCAGCTCGGTGGAGCACACTCTTGGATATGATATGATCTTATTTGGATATGATCTGATATTACTTGGTTCTGGGGTTCAAGAGCTTTCAGTATCGCTTGTAGTTGTTCTCATCAATTTTGGTGTGAAGAAACAAGTGCCAAAAATCTATTTCAAAAATTCTGCTAGGGATTTGATGTCATTTTTCTCTCATGAGTTTGATAATATTATATTTTGTAAATCTTTGGATATTTTGGAAGTAATTTCAAGTTGTAGGAGTGATCCAAATGCTCTCATTGATCTCGAGCTTCCAACAAATTCCTACATGATTGCATGCACCAATATTCGGAATTTTGAAGGAGAAAATTGTGCATCTTCCATTTCAGTGTAGAAAACTCTTGGATCTGATATGAACTTTATTGGATCTGATATGATCTTATTTGGATCTGATATGATATTACTTGGTTCAATATTTTAGGTTCATGAGCTCTCAATACTGCTTGTAGCTGTTCTCATCAGTTTTGGTGTGAAGAAACAAGTACCACAAGTCTTCTTCAAAATTGTTGCTGGGGATTTGATTTCATTCAACACTTTTGGATCCGATATGGAATTATTTGGATCTGATATGATCTTATTTAGATCTGATCTGATATTACTTGGTTCAATATTTTATTTTCATGAGTTTTCAGTACTACTTGTAGCTGGTTTCATCAATTTTGGTGTGACAAATCAAGTACCGCAAGTCTCCTTCAAAATTGCTGCAGGGGATTTGATTTCATTCAACACTTTTGGATCTGATATGGACTTATTTGGATCTGCTATGATCATATTTAGATCTTATATGAAATTACTTGGTTCAATATTTCAGGTTCATGAGTTTTCAATACTGCTTGTAGCTGGTTTCATCAATTTTGGTGTGACAAATCAAGTACCTCAAGTCTCCTTCAAAATTGATGACAGGAATTTGATTTCACTTCACAGTTTTGGATCTAATATGAAATTTTTTGGATCTGATTTATTTTCTGATCTAATAATATTTGGTTCAGGTTTTAAGATTCAAGAGCTTACAATATTGCTTATAACAGGTTTCATCAATTTTGGTGTGACAAATCAGGCACCGCAAGTCTCCTTCAATTTTGCCGTTGAGGATTCGATGTTAGTTTTCTCTTATGAGTTTTCTGATATTAGATTTTGTGAAATATTGGTTATTTTTGAAGCTATATCAGATTATGGAGGTCAAGCATTCACTCTCCACAGTCCCAGGCTTTCTCTACCTTTGGTCACATGCTCATCTCCTCATAGAACTACTAAAGAGGAAGACATTCTGCATCCGCCTGGAAACTTGCTCCTAACACTTGGGGCTGACTTTACCTCTTATGGTTTTATATTCAAGGCTGAAATATATCAGTTTCTTGGGTGTTCCTCACATAGTTCAAATTCCCAAGAACCTTTTCTCTCTCTTCAGATGATTTCAGCTGCTATACATAGGTCCAGTTTTCACCGTGCAACTGCTTATATTTCTGATTCAGTTGAGTGCATTGTTCTTCTTCGAAAGAGGAATATTCCTCCAGACATAAGAACTTTGTTTGGATTCATGGGTTCACCTACACAGAACCAAGATACTACTGCTACATAGTGCTGCAAATAGTAGCAAATATTTTCACAAGTTTTTTCAAAATTTGTATTCCTGCTTATTTTGAGGGGGGTTTTTTTTCCATGAGATTTTCCCTTATTTCCTCGGTTGTATTAAGAAACATTCTGTCTTTTAAATTGTATTTGGGTGACCTATGGTCTTGTTACGAGGGCCCACCATTGTCCAAGTTATGATTCGGGGGGGGGGGGGGGGGGGGTGTTAGGATTATTAATCCTCCCTTGACCATACTGTCTATTAGATTATTTAGCCTAACTTAGGAACCTTAATTAAATAATTGGGTCTACTAGTACCATTGGGTCCACTTGGCCTAATGGGGCCACATGTACCAGTCACGGGAGTGTGCGGAACATTGCTAGAGGTTAACTTCCAGTTACTGCATGTGCATGCATCAGTTTGGGCACCTCCTAGACCAATCCCTACATTTTCGGAGCCACTGGGAGTCCCAACACCAACCTACTTTAGTTAGTTGGAGTTAGTACTAGTTAGTCTCAGTTATCCCCCAGTCACTTTCAGTTATTTCACAATAAGTTATCCAGCACAAGCTTTGCATGGATAATGCATGGTTGCATGTGGAGTAGGTGCTTTTTCCCACCTATCACACTTAGTTGCACTGATTTAACTAGCTGTCACTGATTGTTTGAGTTATTTGACATCTAGGAGCTAATCTGTTGGACTTCGAAATTGATTGAGAAACCATGAGTTAGATGGTCAGTTAGCTACAGTTAGATCTAGTGGATAGATTTGAATTGCATGTCATGCATTTGAATTCTTTTCCTATGTAAACTATTGTAACATCAGATTTTATTATTGCGAATGATACTGTAAATTCCCGAGCAATACTTCTCCTTTTCCTGTGTGGTTTGTTTTTTTCAGTTTACATATTCATTCTCCATCTATTTGCTGCAAACATTATTAGAACTCTCTGCTTGAAGATCTAAATGGCATTCAAATTCTAATAATTTGTTGGTGGCTTCAGATCCTTATCATCTACCATATTGGCTAGAACCCCCCCCGTCTCTATATTATCTTTCGCATACACTCCCCTCATGGAAGTTATGTCCCTAGATGAGATGCCCTGGAAATATCATCACCATAGATATTCTTTCTTTCCCCCTTTCCATGTGGTAGAAGAACAATTTGCATCAGTGGTTTCTCTTGATATAGTCACTAATCCTCAGTCCTTGATCCTCACTCGTGATGTCGAATCTGAGGGTAATTTATGCAATATTACCTAGACCATTGCAGTTGATATATCAATGAAACTTGGTATTTCAAAGAACATCCAGATAGGCCAGAACTCTTCACCTTCAAAGATATAGTCTTATACGGCCTTATTTAAGGAATTCATAGAAATTTTTTCTTGTACCTATGAAGAAATGCTAGGGATAGATCCCTCTATTGTAGTGTTGATGTATATGTAACTTCGGAATGTATTCTTCTATGTATTTTATATTATTGTAACCCGATGTTTATTCCGGGATGTTTCTATTATGTATTTGAGTCATGTGGTCATGCCCCGATGTTCCGATCGGGAGGATTATAATGTAAACAAGTCATATCAAGTCATTGGGTAAGTCCCCACTATTTATGGGGCACTTGAGTTATTATACACTAATTAAGGTGTAGGCTCGAGTAGTAATTATTAGGTTGAGTGCACTTCAAGTCAACGGAAGAATATAAATAGAGAGTGAGAGTCTCTCTATTTATCACTTGTGACTTAGCTCTCTTGCTCTCTCAAGTGGGGCGCACTTTTGGAGAAGGAAATTCTTGGGCTAGACAGAAGACAGAATGCTGCTATTGTGAAGGGAGGTCATCTTACTGTTTTGGGATCACATCTTGTGGTGATACTATCTTAGAGGAAGTTGAGGGGTTTTCTCCATTTATGGTTTCCCCTCCTAAAAATCTTTGTGTCTCTTGTCTCTTGTGATGTGCTTATGTGATTGTTGTGCTTGTTATTCTCTCAGTGAAAAGATCTTGTTATAATGCTAGCTTAAATGTTGAAAAACTAACATGTAGTTCACGAGATTAAAACCTACCATGGCGCCAAGTCAGTTCGACAAAAGTTACATCAGGTACATTTGAGGAAAGCAACATCCATCAAGGAAGAAGTTGAAAAAAGTATTAGGGTTGGTTTCATTTACCTCGTGCCCATGCCTGAATGGGTGTCCAACATAGTTCTTGTGAATAAAAATTAGGGTACTATTAGGGTTTTCATTGATTTTCGGGATTTGAATTGGGCTTGTCCTAAGGACAACTTCCCTACCATGTACATCGATCAAATTATTGACAACTGTGCCGAGAGTGTCATCTTTTCGTTCATGGATGGCTTCTCTGACTATAATAAGATCAAAATACTCCCATCAGACCAACACAAGACGAATTTCATTTGCCCATGGGGGACCTTTTCCTATAGAAAACTCCCTTTTGGCTTGAAAAATGCTAACGATAAATTTCAACTTGCCATGTCACACACTTTCCATGACATTAATCACATTGTGAAACCTTATCTTGACGACCTGCCTGCTCATTTGAAGTAGCAGGACCACCATGTTGATCATCTGAGAGCCATTTTTCTTAGATGTCACCATTTTAACATTCGATTAAATCCACATAAATGCATTTTTTGTGTTGAGATCGATCGACTGCTTGGCTTCATTATGTCCAAGAATCGCATACGTATTGACCCTCTGAAAATTGAAGCTATCCTAGCTCTACCCGCCCCCACCAACGTTACAAAACTCCAAAGTTTGCAAGGGTAGGAAAACTTTTTATGTTGGTTCATATACAATTATGCTGAAAAGACACATGGTTTCATGCGATTGTTAAAAATGGATACCCATTTTGTTTGGGATGACTTGGTGCAACACACGTCCAACAACCTGAAACACGCTCTTACGCATGCACCTGTGATGCAACCACCAGATTACACAAAGGGTTACTCTCTGTATGTGTTTGCATCCCTTTCAACTATTGGTATGGTCCTAGTCCAGACTGGCAAACACGACCAGGAACATGTGATTTACTATGTTAGTAAGAGTCTTCTATATTCCTAAGCCCGGTGCTCATATGTGGAAGTTTCTCTCACCACAGTCATCGTGGTCCATAAGTTTCGTCATTACATTTTGCTCCGTACAACTACCGTTTACGCGAACTCTAACCCCATGTATTATATCTTGTCTCCTCAAGTACTTGCGGGCAAATACTCATGCTAGATTTTCATTCTCTAGGAGTTTGAGTTGGAATTCGTCAAAACTAGTTCTAAGAAGTCCCTTGTCTTCGCTGAGCTTATGTGTGACCTTCCCCATATTACTGAGGGAATATAGCCCATTGATTCATTACCTGACGAATCTTTGTTCCTCATTAGTACGACTAACCCCTAGTACAAAGATCTCATTCTCTACCTCCAGAATCAACGATATTAGCCTGATGCAAATCGTGATGAGCATCGTCGCATCCACCACCAAACCAATTATTATCTTATCATTAATGATACATTATACCGCCGTGGCGTTGACTCCATATTACAATGATGTCTCACTCATGATGAAGATGAGATCGTTTTAAATGATTGCCACTCTAGAGCCTATGGCGATCACCTCTCTGGGTTGGCTACTGCCCTGAAGATTTTGCGTGTTGCATATTTTTGGACTTTGATATTGAAGGATTGTATTGAAATTATCAAAAAATTTGCACCTTGTCAACTATTCACATCTAAAAAGCGCACCCACCCATCTCTGCTACATCTTGTTGTAGCAGTTGGCCCTTTTGCAAAATGGGGCATAAACTTCATGCACTGTAGACCTACCTCAGCCAAGGGGCATGGCTACATTATTGTGGTTGTGGATTAATTCACCAAATGGGTTGAGGCTATGCCCACATACGCCAAATACAGAAAGACAACTGCTCTTTTTCTTTTAACCATATCATTGCTAGATTCGAGATTCCTAGGGCCATTGTGAACGACCATGGGTCACATTTCCAAAACAAGAGGATGGCATAATTAAGTAAAAAATTAGGGTTTTGTCATGATAAATCTACACCTTACTATCCACATGCCAATGGCCAAGTTGAAGCAATCAATAAAGTCTTAAAAACTATGCTTCAGCGGATTGTAGGGCAGGCTAATTCTAATTGTCATTTGCAACTTTTTTATGTGCTTTGAGCCGCACATAGGCTCTCATCTCTAGTATTCGGAAAAACTTGAGGATCCCACACTCATGGAGGGCCCTCAAAGCGATCAGATCATTACTTGCCTAGAGGGAATCTAGCTCATGTTGTCTCTCTTTCCATATGACCATCTTGATTCCAATTTACCTTGTAAAAACATTTAAGCACCCATTAGAAGCAAGTACAAATTGTTAGGAGAAAGAAAGATCTGTTAAAATTGAATGTGCATTGATTTTTTGGGTCTCACAGCCCCTGGCACATTGTTTGCAGTAGAATAGAGCGTTGACGCCTTTGCCCCTAAAAGACAGAGCACCTTCAACGCCCTTTCCTCTTTCGAGGAATGCGCTGGCGCATCTCCCGAAAGGGAAAAAGGCGCCAACTTATATGCGTGTTGTCCCTTTGGGTATTTCCCCAAAAAACCAAAAATTAACCTCTAAAACAAGAAATGTACTAGTGAAAATGAAGGGATAAGAGTGAGATGTTACCTGGTCTGAGTGGTTTGCGCAAATGTGGTCCACAGCTCTCGGAATCTGCAAATGAAAATCAATCATTTTCAACCACTTTCACTCTCACTATGGTAAAAAGAGGTCACAATGGTAAAAATTCACTATTTACCCTCCTTTTATAGTAATTTTGATTTTGATTTTCATTATTAAAGTCAAAATATTTTAAGTTTAGGGTTTTTTACCATTTACTTTTCATAGTTTTATATGAAATTGGTCCTGACTTGATTTTTAATAATTCCAGGTCATATTATGAAGCGTCGTGGTTATGTCATAAGTTTCTTTTGTTTTTTTCATGCTTTGGGATAAGATGAAAAAGTACAGAGCGTCGTTTATACCTTTGACATGCTCGTTAAAAACCTAGTAAAAGGGTACCGAGTATACTTTTTCTGCTTTTTCAGACTTGTTAAAAATGGTTTATGAAAAAGAGGATCTCTTATGGAGTCGCATTTAAACTCTTTTCAGACTCCTTAAAAAGCGAAAATATTTTCGAGTGAACTTGTCTTGTTCACGCTCATAAAAGTACTTGAAGAGTCGTATTTCCGATGATAGTTTACACCTTTTTTCAGTTCGAATTGACTAATTACGAAAAAGGAATACTCTAGTGGAATTTAGCTAGAAGAGTTATCTCGAGCATTATTTTATACTTTTTCGAGCCCTAGGGACTAAATTGTACGAAAAAAGACCTTTTGGAGTCTTCTTTTGTTTTCGTCCAGACTCTATAAACATGAACGATACTGAGTTAGCTTTCAATGGACTCATTAAATTAAACACTAAGAGGCCCTCTTTTGGGAATGATCCTTTTATTTCTCAGGTTCGTAAAACATATGAGAATAGACTCATGTTCGGATGATCTACAATGAGTGTTTGTTACCCTCTTTGAACTCGTCAAAATGAAAAGAGGCATGCATCCTTCGTGATGGGGAAATTAAGGAAAAGGGGAATATCTTTTCATTTGTATCGATGGGGATTATCTTTTCATTTGTATCGATGGAAGCTCACAGTCCACCTTTGAACATGGCACATGTTTTCATTTTCATTTCTGAACAGTTGGGTATTTAGCTTGTCTCTGAGTCGATCCACTTTCATGAGTCACCTGACTCCTTTGAGTCAATTCAAAGAATGCATCGTCATATTCCTTGGATTACATCTGGTTTTTTCTTGTCAAGTCAATGCTACCAAGTCATTTGTCGTGCCACAATTTGTTCAAAGGATGACTCTTTTGCAATCCAACTCATCAGTAACTTTACCTTCCTATAAAGCCGGTCATATCTGAGTTAGTTTCATGGTTGTTTCATCACTTCAAAATCAATGTTTGTTCGATGTTTCGTGTTGACGATGGGGGAAAAATCATGGCCCTCCTTTGGCGAGTCTATTCCTGTCGACTTCATCACATCATCGAGAAATTAGATTTAGAAACCAAGTCAAGTACCTTCAATCCTGCATGCCTCAACGACACATTTCTTCGCTTTCGACAGTAGGATTTCATCAATGACCTTTGATCAAAATATTCTATCAAGTGTTCGACTTCAAAACCTTTATTCACACTTGAGAGAATGTACTGAGATACCTTGGGGATCATTGACATCAATGGTTATTTCCCTCTCACTTGTTAACAATTTACATCAATGACTGGTAATGAAGTGGTTTCTTTCATTTTCAACATCAAGAAATCTATTCGCATGGCTAGAATCGTATCGTTTAGGGATTGAAATGAAGACCCTGAGAAGTTAGGCTTCATATGTATAATTGCCTATCCTCGGGTTGCGATGGAAGATTATTTGATGTCATGGCATGTATCCACATTGTATGTTTGGTGGCTGTGTCCAGTATTGAGTTTGATAACATGGATCTACTTTGTATGTTCCATAGCCATGTTCCTCTTTCTACGTCATTGATCATGGATCTACAGTGTATTATTCGTAGACATGACATAGTCATCTTCATGGATCTGCAGTGTATTGGTCCACAACCATGGTTGAGTCAGAAAAGTTAGTTACTGGTCTTATGTCAGTTATGAACTCATCTCTCTTTGCCTTTGATACCAAACTAATGTCTAGCAAAGTATTTTACCTATCACATCCTTCTAGCTTCATACTTTGGGGGGAATTATGTTGCACCTAAAATATCCACTGATGCCTAAGCACCCTTTAGAGAACTTGGTGAGGGATTCTTCTGGATGTTTTTTACCACTATTAAGTAGGCTAGCGCACTTTATTCCTTATGATAGAGCACCGACGCTCGTTTCCTCTTAACATCAGGCACTGCCAGTGCCTTTACCTAGTTCACAAGGAGTGTTGACGCCTTTACCCTCTGTGCGGAAAGTGTTGACATTGATAAAATGGGAAAAAAGAAAGATTCAAGAAGATTCCATATGAAAGTCCTCGTGGAAGTGGTTCATATCAATTAGGGATAGGTGGCATTCTCCCTCCTCACCCATAGGGACCATCCCCTATCCATTTCCTAAAGAATCTCATCCCATGTGGACCTTTCTTGGCCTATAAAAGAAGCCTTCATGGAGTGAGTGAGGGGAGACCAAGAAGAGAATCCTTATGTTGTTGGACTGAAGTCTGGTATTGAAGAAAAGTAGAGTGATTTTGTTTGCAAGAGAGGTTTGTGTGAGTGTGGAGTGTTATGAGTGTGTTGTAAGACCATTGTGGAAGACAAAGATGGAAACATCAAGGATTTGGTTGTAGCTTTACCTTCTTATTCAATTAATACAAAAGTGTTCCTCTTTCCCATATTTGATTTGTGTTAATATTAGTTAAATATTGTTGGATTCCTTGATCACTAACATATATTTTTAATCTATCTTGTTACTCTTATCTTGTTTGTATTGTTTTCTTAATGCTTCTTTGTAGGTACCGTAGATCGCTTGGAGAGCAATGAAACAGTGACTAAAGCTTGCAACTTTAAGGTATAAGAATGATTTTATTTCAGTAGATTAACCATCTAGGGAAAGGATATACTACTGTGGTGTTTTTTTCTATACTTGTACCATACAGGGTAGAGGAACAAGCGATGTCTGCATCGGTTTCAGAATTCCTACAAACATGTAGTTCTTCAGTGTGATATTTAGTTTAAGAATCCAATAGTTGCATTCCATGTTGTTATTTCCTGCTACCGCTACTGTGAATCATTCAAATTTCTTTGTATGAATACCCTTCCTAGACACCCATGCTGCATTTATGAAATTGTGCCCCCCCTCAATCAATTAACACACCTACATTGTGGCCTAGTACTACTCCCATGACTCTAAGAGTATGAAATTTGGGTACTCTAGATAATGTAGCAATAACTCCACCTGGTGATTCTCCTCGAAGTGACTCCTCCTCTGTTGTTCTCAATTCCTTGGCCATCTCCTGTTTTGACTCATCCTCTTCACTATTTGAGTAGACTTCTATATAGTGTGCTTTCACTTTCCCTGTGCACATATGACCTAGAATCCATGGTTCATGACAAGTGAAGCATGATTTCTTCCTTCTAAGTTCCTTCCTAGTGTTGTCATCTACCCAATTTTTCTTTGGCCATTCCAGCTGGAAGGGTTTCTTGTCCTTGTCTTTTATTGGGAAATTTGTCTTAACCAAAAACCTGTTCTTGGGAATTGAATCTTGTAGATCTTGGGTTCTACTGATCGCATCATGTCGAGTGGATGGTTTGTAGGATTTCACCTGCCCATGTAAAGGTTCTGTCAAAGCTTCTCTAAATAACATAAACAACCTACTCTTGAACACATCCGTCACCATAACTGCTACTCTTTGAAACTCTGATATGAAGGCCTCAACACTGCCAATCTGTTTGAGTTGTGATAAATCTCTAAAATTTATCTTCATGTCCCTTTTATCAAACCACTCCATGAGCCTCTGTGTGAAATCAATGTATGAATTGATGGTGTTGTGACCTAGCGTACTAACCCATGGTACCACCATTCATGATCCTCATTGTCCATATGTAAGGTATCCAATTTAATGATGTTTGTCTCAATCATAGGTTTTAGTTGGAAATAAGTATCCAACTTCTGGACCCATATTATCGTTGAACAACCGCAAGATCCCTCAAATTTAGGAATGGTCAACCAACCCACAGTTTTCTGTAATTCATAGTTCTGAGTAAACTCTTTGTTAAAGTTTCTAGGTCAATTCTTGCTTTTCATATCGTAGAACTCTGAGAATGACATAGCTCAATGAAATTCATCTCCCAAATCCCTGTATTCCTGCAGATCGACCCCAAATGGTTCATTAGGTTCAGTTGGCATGACTGGTCCTGCAATGGAATTTTCCAGAAAGTGAGGCATAATAGGTCTGGAAGGTTTATTTTATATGTGTGAAGTGTTCTACATATTAGTGTACGCATGTTTCCAACTACCACTGGTGGATCCTCTATCTCCTAGTGAAATCGGTAGACTATTTTGATCCTGTTCTGGGTTAAGAGCCACTTGTTTATAGCATGTAACACCTCTTTCTCCCCTTTAGCTAATTCATTTAATGCGCTAACCAAGCTATGAAATGACAACCTATCTTCCTCTTCCCTTGTTCCCTTTTCCTCTATCCGAGTGTATCCCTGTTGGGTCCATGTCAGAATTTGTGTCTTCCAACTTAATATCTTCAAATTCTAGATCCTCTGTGTACCTACCATTCCTTCTTCTATAAGTTACAAAAGCAGCTTCTTCTAGATTAATTTACTGTTAATGTTCAAGCCCACAACTGACAAGGAACATGATCTGATACCACTGTAATATCCCAACTGATATTCTATTTTGCTTGATAATATTATTATGGTTTCTGTGCTTCAGGTGTGCTAGAAATATAGTAAAATTTTGCATGTAAAATACTGTCGTTCCAAAAGGCCCTAAAATATAGCAGACCTGGAGAAAAAATAGGAAACAATATTTCAGCAGGAGTATGGATACATACCAATAATCATAACGACGAAAGTCCTTCAGTATATAGGAGACATGCATGCCATGAAATTAGGATAAAGATGAAAGAGTGTTGATCTTTAGGAGTTGATGCCCAGGATAGGAAACCGTCCATCTGGGAAGCTATTCTTCACGTTTTTGATCCAATAGGTGGTTGTTGCTGCTGATACTTTCAGGGAGTGGTGGTACAGGTACTTTGGAGAGATGGGAAGGCACATGCACAAGTTTTGACCCCTTCAGGTACCCTAGTGAATTAATATGCTCTGAATGGCTGACATCATCCCTCTTCGATGATTATGCTGATAGCTGCTCTGGATGTGTAGAGAATGAAATGATAATCACCCAGTAGACTAGTGTGAGTTTGCTGATAAGAATGAAGATGACACGAGGAATAAATACTGAGTTTTTGAGTCCCAACAAATGGTTCTGGTAATTTACACTTGTTTCCCAGTAGTAAAGCATGAACCTGCAACAATATATTTCTATGTACGTTGTATCCACGTTGTATCTATGAATAAGAGTGAATACATTGAATAGCTGATGATAGATCTGGGTGATCTATCCAGAAATGATTAGGGAAGATAGATTTTGTTGCCGAAAACACTTGCTAGCTGAAGACTTCCATCTCCAACCCCAAATTGTTGTTGCGGCTACTACTGTTGTTGCTCTCGAAACCAAAATCAAATATAATAATAATCATGGATGATATTTTTGGTTCAACTAACCTTCTTATATAGTTTTTAGGGTTAGCATGTGCTTTTAGGGTTTGCACTTTATTTTTTGCATGCATGCAATTCTAATTGCTCATTGACTTTAAGCCTGAAGAAATAAGGGTTTCTTTACTATATTGATGACTTAATAATACTAAATAAATGCTCTGCTCTGCTCTTGGTATTACATGTCCTCAGTCAATTCCCTTTTTTCCATAATACCCGCACGAACCTATGGTAATTAAATAGGTTAGTGGGTTCATTTGATGCTTAAGTAGAAGAGTACATTACAGGAATGGCTCATGAATATACTTAGAACTTCTCATGAATCACGGTGGCCCAACTACTATGCATGTGACAACAGATCCCTAACCTCATACCTATTCTCCATGGATAACCTTTACAATTCCAACTTACTACATGAACCTCTTTAATAAAGCATAGAAAAAATGTTTCTACCTCTAAAAAATTAAAAGAAAGTGGTGCACATGATGTAGCCCATATTTCATATTTTTGTGTTGACAGAGGTGCATTTTACAATGCAGGTCAACGAGTAAAGTCTGTTGCAAAATAATAAAAATAAAATATGATAATATGATCAAAGAATATAAGCCAAGTTAAAAGTTAAAAAATATTAATAAATTAACTTAGATCCATGTTAATCTTAGATCTATCAAGGTTACAAACCATGCTACTGAGGTACAAAACTTAAGTCTTTCCATCGTCAAAATGGTTTTAACCTCAAAGAATTTGATCCCTCCTGGAATTATATAAATTTAGGATTAACATGGATTTAATCTAGTTTAAATATTTGGAAAAATGATTAAAAGGAATGGTCATGTCCTTCAAAATTTTAAAAAGGTTAGTGCACAAACCAAGGGGGTGCGGTGTTATGGAGTAGTACATGATGTATTACCCTACATGTAATATTTTATGTATTGTGTGTAATAAACATTACATAATATAGGTTACATGTAAGGTACATACATAATATGTATTACAAGTAATGCAAATTACACATAATACCAACAAATCTCACATTACATATAATACAATAAATTGGGTATTAGGGTTGTGTTCGAACCAGGTCCTTAGTAGGTTAGTTATGGATTTTTTCCATGTAGAGTAGCATTAGTCCATTATTATTGTGAGTTAGAGACTAGAGCTTTAGGTGATTGGGTTAGATATTTGTAGAGACTAGGGATTAGGGCCAGGTTAATCTGTAGAGAAAGTTGGGTCATCGTAATTAGGGATTATTAAGGATTATTGGGGAGAAATAATGTCTTATCACATTTCGAGTAGTACCACATTAGACAACACTTGCATATATAATCACTTCCATGTACCCTCGAGTATATTGAAAGCCCCCGTAGGTCACCTAAAACCAATCAATGATCATCTTGTTTCTTTGGTGGTGTTGAGAACAATACTCATGAAGATACTTTTGTGTACCTAGGTATTTGAGTTGTAAGACTAAGGCATGGTTGAGCCTCCTTAGTGCCTTAAGAGATTGGGTCGAGTACTAACGCTGGACCCTACATGAAGATATGAGAGCTACAATGCATGAAATTCCCCTTTAGAACTATGGAAAACCTAGAAACCCTTGTCTCTGCAACTTGTTTGTGAAAATTCTTCATTTTGTCATAGAAATCAAAGTAGCAATCAGTTTTTCTGTGGGCGGCCACACAAAATTCCTACATATTTGAATAGAGTAGAAATTTGGGAATTCTATCAATGTAGTAACCTTAAACTAGGAGCAATAGTACTAGTGTAAACAAATGTATGCAAGGTCCTTAAAACCCTTTGTTATGACCTATCTCATTAGAATCTATACATCGCATTAATCTCTTTGATTGATATATATATCAAAACCTTTTATGGGTGGTCCTAGAAACCCTTATTTATGAGCAACCTCAAAAGACTCCTTAAATCACGTTTATCATTTTGATATATATCCCTCATAAACCAGTTTTGGTAGACCTGGACCCTATCCCTTTGCACTTAATAATTTTATTCTCCCATGGTACACACCCGCAACCAAGCTAACATCAACCAGAATCCACCCCAACCGAATTCAAACCAACCCACTCTACCTCCTAACCTTTAAAAATTGGCCTTTTTACTTATGAAAATGCTATGAAGTTTGACCAAAAGCTAACCAACCATGACCTTTTTCTAACTGTGATCTTCCAACATGTAGGATATGCTCAACCATTCGACACTCCAACCAATTTGATGGTTTCAATTTTTTTCCAGAGATTGACATGTGCAAATTTGATTGTTTCGACAACTTCGGTCGGCATAGGCATGATACAAAATATCACATAAGTGGTCATCACCACGTACAATATACATAGATCAGAATCTCCATGATGAAGATATACAAACGATCATGATCTCCATAATGGCTGAAGATATACAATAAATCAAGATCTTCATAATAGCTGGAAATGGCTTGACATAGACTGGAATCAAGTCACGAGAGTTGAAATCTCATGAACACTGGCATGATCAAGGAGGTAGCATATAAGAGATGCCACCAATTTGGAAGGTCTTCTACACAAACTGCTATGAGTACAAGTCCTACTATGTGAATATAGGTGTCGAGGTCGAACATAGTAGTCCATCGTCTGATTACCGGTCATTGATGTAAATCGTTAACAGACGCGAGATCACCCACCGATAATGATAATGGGGATCAAGGTACTAGAGTGCAAACTAACAAGTGTGAATAAATGTGTTGAGTTCGAACACTTGAGAGGATCCATTGACCAGGGGACATTGATGTATTCCCACAAAATGTCAATGGCGAGAGAACCTGCCACTGATGACTGCAAGTCTCAAGGCATTCAAAAATGACTCTAGATTCCAATCCCAGACTAAATGATTTGAAGTCGATGGGATGAAATCCACTGGAAGGAGGGCATTAAGGCATCCCCCATCATCCAACATGAGGTACTCAACAAATCTGTATAATGTGGAAGGACTCAATCATAAGGTACACGAACTAGTGATTGTACCGGGAATGGCCAACATGCAAAGTCAAGATAACTGAGGAATGGATGACTCAGGTTTCAAATTTCTTCGAACAAGAGCATAACGGTGAATGGTGACTAAATAAAGGTAGCATAGACTCGACATACAAAACTGGGACATCTCTGCGACACAGGAGGCTTCGATAGTAGCTCCATGGGGACTGGAAGCTTAACCAGTCGGTGGAGATAAACTCAGATAAACAAGTACAACTCCTAAAGTCAAACTATAAACCCAACCAACAGATGTGATATACAATGCTCTGTTCGAAGGTGACACGACTCGATAGCTGCCAAAAGATAACATCTTCCCTTGTCCGACTTTTTGGTTTTTTGATTTTTTTGGACTTTTTCAAATATTTCAAAAGCTTGAAAAAGAATAAAACTGCTTTATAGTTACAGACTAGGAGGGGATGAGTGTCATAATGGGAAAAAAAACTAGTTCCAAGCAGTGGAACATACTTATGCTCAATGTGTAGGATAGTGACACTCGGGGGAAAGTCCCCTCCCAGTAAAAATAGGGGATCAAGCTGCAAAGGATATATAAAATGGCTCTGCATGGCTAGACATGAGACAAGCTCGGGCTATATGGCTGAAACTCAATGTCTGGGAAGCCGGCTTAAGGCTCAAAAAGGCAGGCAAAGGTCATGATAATGTAATTACAACTTGACATAAGGGAGTCTTGAGGGAAATAGGCCAGCAAAAGATCAAGAGGAGTATGAGGCTCTTGCGAAATGTCATGGCAATACTATACAATGGACTCCCACACCCTAAGGGACAAAATGTCAGTATGGGCATCAAATACAAATAAGGCACTAACTAGGGTACCCATGTAAGGTCAAGCTCTACCACTCATATCATGCCACTTCTAAAACAACAAGAAGGTTCCGTGACATAATAGAGTGGGTTCGTACCTAAGGATATAATGAAACGGTCATAAGGTCATGCAAAATACAAACAACGATGAAACCTAACCTATATGCCAGTTTAGACATGATACCTGAAATCGGCACGGAAGAGTCAATCCAACGGCCAAAACGGCGCTAAAAAAGGCCTCATACATCATAAATTAGTTCAAAAACGGTCCAAACTATAGAAAGGGGGGTAAAAATTTTCAAAAATTTGAAAAATTTCTATAAATAGTAAAAAATTCAAAACATTATAAAACATTTGAAATTTTTACCCAATTGAGCTCAGAACTTCAACAGCAAATTCCAGGAGATTCAGCCGGCGGAATCCACTACCGTTTTTTCTAGGTACTTACCCATCAGAGTCACCAATTCTGTTACGGAGAGAAATTCCTATCGCTTGGGGTACCACAACAGACATCTTGACTCCAGAAATTAATCCTTTCCAATATGCAAGAGATATCAAATATCTAACATTAAAGGATTAGACCTCGTACCTTATTTCGGACGGTTGAAGTAGATCCCCGTTGAGCTTTCCAACTTCAGCTTGAATTGATGAATCACTTCCTCAACAATAAGTAGACAAGACAAACATACTATATATTGGTGTTAGATCTACTCTAGCATATATAATCAACAACGTATAAGCATTTGAAATCATCCATGGATAAAATATTCATTCAAACATACATTATTGGACAGGAAAATATATTTCTATTAATATAAAATCAGAGATTACAATGAATACAACCTCTGTCGGCATGTCTGTAAATCAGAGAAACTGAATCCCCCACTTGGACCTCCACCACCTCAATGCTCATCTCTCGATAGCAAGCTCACAAGAAAAACACAAGCTTGGGAAGAACACCAAAGTGCTCCAAGGGACAAAGGGATGCAGACTCAAGCACAAGTTCCAGCAACAATGGACTATAGTTTCTTTGCTCTCAATTCTCTTATGCCTTCAATGTATCCAAAGAGTTCCTTATATAGCTTTTCAATGGGGTAATGAAAGGTCGAATCCAAGCGATCTCAAGGCATATGGAAGGCCAGGAGACAAGTGAGTCGGATCCATGTCAAGGAAAACTCCAAAAGGATTTGGATTTTGTACACATCCCAATGTACGCGGTTTTAGGGGTCAAACCCGCGTATATGCGCGATAAGGGGTTTAAAAGTCGCATATAGCAATTTTCACATGTTTATAGGGATGGTCTGGGAAACATCAAAGGACAAAAAATGGTCCAAGGGGTCTAAGGAGTCTACAGAGGGACAGGGGAAGGCCATACAAGTGTGATTCACCTGGTGTGGTAAAATCAGCTATAACAGATGCCCCCTAATGTGTGAGGTTAGAGGGGTCATACGATGGCTGAAATACATTATAAGTCCATCCCAGAAGTGGAGTGATGAAGAATCCCAAATGGAAGACCAGCCACCCAATCAGCATAGTACAATGATGTAAATCTGCACATAATTGCAAATACATATAGCAGTCCTGGATACATAAGAGTACAATGGCCATGAATAGGCATGATACAAAATATCACATAAGTGGTCATTGCCCCGTACAATATACATAGATCAGAATCTCCATGATGAAGATATACAAAGGATCATGATCTCCCTAATGGCTGAAGATATACAATGGATCAAGATCTCCATAATAGCTGGAAAGGTCTGACATATACTAGAATCAAGTCACGAGAACTAAAATCTCGTGAACACTGGCACGATCACGGAGGTAGCATATAAGAGATGCCACCAATCTGGAAGGTCTTCTACACAAACTGCTACGAGTACAAGTCCTACTATGTGAATATAGGTGTCAAGGTCGAACATAGTAGTCCATCGTCTGATTATCGGTCATTGATGTATACCGTTAACAGACACGAGATCACCCACCGATAATGATAATGGGAATCAAGGTACTAGAGTGAAAACTAACAAGTGTGAATAAATGTGTTGACGTTGAACACTTGAGAGGATCCATCGATCAGGGGACATTGATGTATTCCCAAAAACTGTCGATGGCGAGAGAACCTACCACTGATGGCTGCAAGTCTCAAGGCACTAAAAAATGACTCTAGATTCCAATCCCAGAATAAATGATCTAAAGTTGATGGGATGAAATCCGTTGGAAGGAGGGCATTAAGGCACCCCCCATCATCCAACATGAGGTACTCAACAAATATTTATAATGTGGAAGGACTCGATCATAAGGTGTGAACCAGTAACTGTACCGGGAATGGCCAACATGCAAAGTCAAGATAACTGAGGAATGTCCAACTCAGGTTTCAACTTCGAATAAAAGCATAACGACGAATGGTGACTAAATAAAGGCAGCATAGACTCAATATACAAAACTGGGACATCTCTGCGACACAGGAGGCATCGACAGAGGCTCCATGGGGATTGGAAGCTTAACCAATCGGTGGAGATAAACTCAGATAAAACGAGTACAGATATTAAAGTCAAACTATAAACCCAACCAACGAATGTGATATATAGTGCTCTGTTCGAAGGTGACATGAATCGACAACTGCCAAAAGATAACATCTTTCTTTGTCCAACTTTTTGGTTTTTTGTTTTTTTTTGGGACTTTTTCAAATATTTAAAAAGCTTGAAAAAGAATAAAATTGCTTTATAGTTACAGACTAGGAGGAGATGAGTGTCATAATGGGAAAACAAAGTAGTTCCAAGCAGTGGAACATACCTATGCTCAATGCAAGGATCCATGTGTAGGATAGCGACACTCGGGGGAAAGTCCCCTCCCTGTAAAAACAAGGGATCAAGCTGCAAAGGATATATAAAATGGCTCTGCATGGCTAGACATGAGACAAGCTTGGGATATATGGCTAAAACTCAATGTCAGGGAAGCTAGCGTAAGGCTCAATAAGGTAGGAAAAGCTCATGATAATGCAATTACAACTTGACATAAGGGAGTCCTGAGGAAAATAGGCCAGCAAAAGATCAAGAGGAGTATGAGGCTCTTGCGAAATTTCATGGCAATACTATATAATAGACTCTCACACCCTAAGGGACAAAATGTCGCCATGGGCACCAAATGCAAATAAGGCGCTAACTAGGGTACCCATGTAAGGTCAAGCTCTACCCTCATATCATGCCACTTCTAAAAAAACAAGAAGGTTCTGTGACATAATAGAGTGGGTTCGTACCTAATGCTATAATGAAATGGTCATAAGGTCATGCAAAATGCAAACGACGATGAAACCTAACGTATATGCTAGTTTAGACATAAAACCTAAAATCGGCACGAACGGGTCAATCCAACGGCCAAAACGGTGCTAAAAAAGGTCTCCTACATCATAAATTAGTCCAAAAACGGTCCAAACTATAGACAAGGGGGTAAAAATTTTCAAAAATTCGAAAAATTTCTATAAATAGTAAAAAATTCAAAACATTATAAAACATTTGAAATTTTTACCCAATTGAGCTTAGAACTTCAATAGCGAATTCCAAGAGATCTAGCCAGCAGAATCCACTATCGTTTTTTCAGGTACTTACCCATGCTCTACTCTTTCATTTTGATGCAAATTTTGTCAAATTCCATGTTGTATTTAGGATTTTAGGACAGTCTAAGATGCACGCCATGACCCACGTGAAAATCGAGGGTTTTTCTGCGTATAGGGCTAGATATACGCGGAAAACACCCTCAAAGTCACGTATATACGCGGTTGTTTAGCAAACAGTCGTGTATGCGGCCACGCTCAATGATTTTTAAGTGTTATAATGGATCAAACTCATATTTTATGTGTAGGATGGTCTTAGAATGGAGAGAACATGAACATGGTGATGTAGAAGAGGCAGTAAGGGCATATCTAATGGCTCAATAAGCGTCACGTGCATGCGGGATTTACAAATTTTGGTGTTTTGGTGGCTTAAGAGCCAAACCAAGACTATTGCAGATGTTAGTGGACTACTAGGATCGAGACTCAGAGTCGTTCTAGATAGACGGGATGTCCCTCACCATAGAAGTGGAGGACATATATTTTATTACTGGACTTTCCATATGGGGGAAAGTAGTGAACCTACACTCTTGCGGGCCCGGAGGTGGCTTGACTATAGATGAGTACATTGTGGTGTACTGCTATCTGAACATGGATAAGGTGGGGAGTCAGATCCCAACTAACTCCATACAGGTGCTGGGCCTAAAGGCCATCCTACTGACACTGGGCAGGATAGCAGGCTTAGCTTCACTCCACCAGGCCTCGCGGCCTCTGATGTTCTATGCAGTGGAGTGCATGAGACCACTACTATATTTCGATCCAAAATTCGACGGTTTTTTCGGACGATGCGTGGATTTTTTATTTTAACAGTGCCAAAAATCAGGAAGATAATTTTTTTTTTTGAAATGGTGGTGATCAGCGTCGCTTAAGCGACGACTAGGCTTGATAAGCGTCGCTTAAGCGACGGATAGGCTTGCAAGCGTCGCTTAAGCGACGGCTATCCTCCTAAGCGTCGCTTAAGCGACGGCGCTTAAATTACTCATTC